>SKCR01052946.1:0-49080 GCA_019454045.1 Zanthoxylum bungeanum | reverse complement strand
AATAAAGGAAACGAACAAGCGGCAATTTCCATAACAATACACAACTGCCTAAGTTATGGAATATTTTAAACTTAGCAGTGCCTCCCATTATTTTACGTAATACCGTAATCCCCAACGGAAAGACGAGAATCAATAATTAAATCGAATTCATAATGGGAAGAGGACCCCATGAATATATTTCGACTCACAGCAGAGGCACGGTCTCGCTACATATATTCACAGGTAGACAACTCATGTCAATCACTCACTAGTGATTCCTGGGTTTCGGTCCTGGTCGTTTCCGTTGTCGCTGCGAAGGCAGGCCCACAAGGAGACGTACCAAGGTTAAACTCGTCAATGATAAACTCAAGTTACTTGCGTAACCCTGACAGCTAGGGCACGTTCAGGATTCCGCTTCGCTTGAATTTATCTATTATCTAATATAATCCGACATAAATAAATTTCTATCACTACATCCTCACAGCAGAGGCACGGTCTCGGATGTAGTCACGAAAAGATATTTATAAACCGTATTGACAAGACGGACCAAGAAACAAGTATTCCAAATACTAGTTACCTTAAAACCTTATTTAGCGGGGATATTCATTAAGTGTCATACACCCTAAATCTAATCAAATTAGATTATAACATGCATGTATAAAGTCAAGAAAACATGAATAAACATTGAATAAAAACAAGCTCATTTATGGAGGCCTAGAATCAGACTCGCTCTGATACCATTTTGTAGGGGATTTTAGGGGAATATCGGTAATGCAGCGGAAGCGGTGGAAAATCAAATTTTTCGATTTCAAAACTTTTCTCGGATTAATTAAATAAACATATTTATTTAATTATCCAATAATCAAATCATGAAATAAAATTCAATAATCATATTTAAGTGAATTTACCGAATTGCCCTTACACTTGGTATTTTGTCCATTTTAGTCCGAAATTGATCTAATCAATTTTTGAATGATTCTAATCATTTCTAAGATGAACTTAGCATGTTCAAAACATCAAAACACCAAGGCAACACAAAATCCCATTTTTTTTTCATCCTTGGCCGAATGCTCTCTTTGGTGGGCAAATTGTCATTTTGTCATTTCATGCATCAAAACACATCAAGATGTAATTCAATGAACATGAAACTTTATATGCATCATTTACACATCCAAATGCACAACATAAATGAAAAGCCCCAAATTTGGAATTGGTCATGAACCCTAATTTTTCAATTTCTTCAAATTGGACAAATTAGACCAAATTGGTTAAATCCAACACTTCAATCATCTTTCTTCCATCCAATCAAAGTCTCAACCCAATGAAACAACTCAAGATCAAATCTAGGTCATCTAAGAGTGGGTCAACAACTCTAGATTAGCAACAAGGTTTCCAAAACCACAAAAGAACACTTATTACTACAATAGCCATAAGCTTCCTTCATCGCACATGCTCTACACTTTCTCCAAAAGTTCCATCATCAAAAACACAAAGAATAAAGAAACAAATAACCTAAGAACATCATATGTTAAAGCGTAGATCCTAAGGAACATTTTCCTTTCTAATAGCAAGTTGGAAAAACTTACTAAAATCCAAGCTTTCTTTGATTTCTTCTTTCTTTCTCACAAGCTTCCTTTGTTTCCATTAATGGAGTTTTTCTTTAAAGTGTATTAGGTTATGAAATGAAATGAAAACAATTTATATGTGTACAAAACTTGCCTTGGCCGAAATTACCTAGCCAAATACAAGTTTTTGCAATTTCAATTTCATTTCACTTATTATTAAATCAACTTGCATAAATATCTAAAAACAACTTTATTAGATATTTTATTAAAGTCAACAAAGGCAACTAATATCATTTACAACAAATATCCTAATGTAAGATATTTATATTTTAATTAATTTAATCATTTAACAATTAATTAATTAATTAATTAATCAAATACAAATATATTAAATATATGTATAATATTTACATTAAATATTAAAAATATATTTTTATTTAGGATATTAGTCAAATATCTCAATTTGACATTTAATTAATGTGTATTTAAAATAACCAAGTATTAAATGTAAATACACAATAATCTAGTAAATGACTATCGGGTCCCTACACATGTATTTTGCGTTTAACATTTAAACGACTTTATAAACAATCAATATTGTTTATTAATGTTGCTCTAGTGCTCTACGAGTTTATTTCATTATTGAGACTCTCTAGATTTAGGCATATCCGTCACGAAATCCAATTTCGTGTGCATAATTTATCCATCCGTAAATTATGACGATCACGGATAATCTGGCTGAATCATACAGGTCGAGGTCATTGCATACGTATAATCTCTCCGTCACAGGTATCCAGATAATCCCAGAGATATAGATGTTAACGTCAAATCTCTATAGGTATTATCTTGTCGACGTATTCATTAGCAATCTCTAAATAACATTCGGAACTTACTTCCGAAGTATACTGTGGCCACAGATTTAACAGACTGCTAATTATATATGGACTACCTATGCTCTGTACACAGAACTGACGGATCCTATCTTGACACACACAAGATATCCTGAGGATCAGTCCACACCCAACGAACAGGCGGAGGTCTGATCTAAATAGATCGGTGACGTGACTGTCATCTAAGTGTGGAGGATATCTCATACATCCACAGTGGTGTCTCAAGTCGAATGACCACTATGCTACTCAACCAGAGAAGATTCTTATTGACGTTGGTGTACCATCCATTAAGAATCTTCGGTGAGCCGTTCAGTGTTTATCTATTATAAACACCTACATGTCTATACGAGTCTCTCTAGACTCATAGTTCATTGGGGTAAACCATCGGACCAAGTCTCGATATACGACATGTACTGGTCTTAACGGATTTGACTAACCGACCCGTGTTAGTGAATCTTGACCAGGAACTTTATTTGATAATATACATTTAGCAGTGACACTTCCCAATGTCAATTACAAACTAACTTTGTAACTGTGTACTGCATTATATATTATCGGGTCTTTGTCTAATATACACATATCACTAAACCACATTTAGTTTCAATCTAATAGTAATTAGATCGAATACGTATATAAGAACAAGAGGTGCAACCAGTAATTAGTAATCTTATGGAATAAAGGGATGTTCGTATTCATGAATCAGACATAAATACGGTACGGATTGGCGCTCTGAGCACCAACCCCAACAGCTATAAGCCAGGTTGCTTGGTGTTACGAATACATCATGCCGAAATTTTGTCAGAATAAGAGGCTTATGGAGGTAGGGTTAGCCTGCCTCCTACCGGTAGCATCCTGGCCTAGGTGGGATGTACACTCTTGGACTAATCCATGTTGAATCTCTTCAACACTTTGTCAACATATGTACTTTGGGAGAGTCCAAGCAGCTTTCTAGATCTATCTCGGTAGATCTTTATTCCTAGAATAAAGGCTGCTTCTCCCAGATCTTTCATCGAGAATTTTAATGAAAGCCAAGCTTTCACCGACGTTAACATGGGAATGTCATTGCCAATAAGCAATAAATCATCAACCTAAAGGACAATTAATATCAGTGCACTCCCACTACCCTTCTTATACACACAAGGATCATCCTCAATTTGAATGAAATCATATTTTTTTATGATCTCATCAAAACGTTGGTTCCAAGAACGTGATGCTTGCTTCAATCCATAAATGGATCGATTTAACTTACAAACCTTATTTGAAAGTCTAGATTCGAAAAAATCGTTAGGATGTTGCATGTAAACATCCTCCAAAAGGTTTCAGTTAAGAAAAGCGGTTTTGACGTCCATTTACCATATCTCATAATCGAAATATACAGCAATAGCAAGCATTATCCTAATGGATTTAATCATGGCAACGGGTGAAAAAGTTTCATCGTAATCGACACCATGTCGTTGATGATACCCTTTCGCTACAAGCCTAGCTTTGTACGTTTGAACGTTGCCATCCATGTCAGTCTTCTTCTTGAAGACCCATTTACAACCAATAGGCTTTACGCCTTCTGGTGCATCAACCAGTGTCCAAACTTGGTTTGTGTACATGGAATCCATTTCGAATTTCATGGCCTCTTACCATAAAGCGGAATCGATATCTTGTATCGCTTCCTCATACGTAGCCGGTTTATTATCCTCAATCAGATTAATATCTACATGAGGTGAGATCAGAAACCTATACCTCTCAGGTTGTTTCCTGACTCTCTCCAACCTACGCGGTCGTTGTGTAATCGAAGATTGTGGAACAGTCACATCCCTGATGGACTGTTCATGTTCCGTTAAGGATTCTTTGCCAGGAACAGTATCACTCCGATTTTCATCGAGTTCTACTTTCCTCTCACTTATCACTGCATTTAGGAATTCATTCTCAAGGAAAACCGCATATAGAGCAACAAATACTTTGTTCTCTTGTGGGTGATAGAAGTAATATCCTTTGGTTTCCCTAGGATATCCCACAAATAGGTATTATCCGATTTGGGTTCAAGTTTGGTACCTTCAAAATGTTTGACGTATGCCCAGTAACCCCAAATCTTCAGGAATGAGAAACCCGGTTTCTTTCCTGTCCATATCTCATGCGGAGTCTGTTGAACATACTTTGACGGAACCTTATTCAAAATAAGTATTGCATTGTTCAATGCATCTCCCCAGAAGGAAATAGGTAGCTCTGTGCGACTCATCATAGACCTTACAATGTCCAACAAAGTTCGGTTTCTCCGTTCGGACACACCGTTTAATTGCGGTGTTCCAGGAGGAGTCCACTGTGAAAAAATACCATATTCTTTCAAGTAATCAAGAAACTCATTGCTTAAGTATTCGCCACCACGGTCCGACCGTAATGTCTTAATACTTTTGCCGGTCTATTTTTCTACTTCGTGAACTCTTTGAATTTCTCAAAGGTTTTCGACTTGTGTCTCATAATATACACATAACCATAACACGATGCATCATCCGTAAAGGTTACGAAATATTCATATCCACCTCCAGTCTGGCTAGACATGGCCCACATACGTCACTATGAACGAGGGCTAACAGTTCGGTGGCATGTACACCCTTTCCGCTAAAAGGTGTTTTAGGCATTTTGCCTAATAAATAAGATTCGCAGACGTCATATGAATTTGGATAAAATCAGTCCAAGTACCCGCTCTTCGAAAGAGTGGATATACGTGTCTTGTTTATGTGTCTCAGGCGACAATGCCACATATAAGTTTCATCTTTGTTACTTACTTTAAGCCTTTTGTTTGTTACATTATATGTTTGAGACTGATTTATATTCAAAATATAAAGACCATTATTTGCATCAGCTGTGCAAATTTCTTTATCATTTTTAAACATAAAACACCTGGTGTTTCTAAATGCAAAAGTATACCCGCATTGGGTTAACATAGATACATAAATTATATTCTTAGTCAAAATAGGTACAAAATAACAGTTTATAAGTTCAAGTACATGCCCCGAGGGAAGTTCCAAAACATAAGTGCCCACGGCCAAAACGGCAACTCGAGTTCCATTTCCAACGTGGAGGTCAATCTCTCATGAGGCCAGTTTTCTACTAATCCGCAGATCCTGCACATCAGTACATATGTGAGTACCACAACCAGAATCAAAAATCCAATTTTTAAAACTAGAAGTAGACATGTTTATTTCTATAACAAACATACCTGAAGCCGGTGCCTTGCCCGCTTTAATCTCCTTCATATGCGCCTTGTACTCACGGCAGTCACGCTTCCAGTGACCCCGCTTCCTGCACTACAGACACACATCTTGGGATTTGCCCTTGGGTTACCCAGAACCCTTTGATGATTTGGCCTTGCCTTTATTCTTATGATTTGTCTTCTTCACACCTCCAGTCATCTTGGGCCAAGCCCTCAGAGTCTGAGATGTCGAAGCGAAGTGCGCCTCGCGCTTCTTGTCCTTTAGAAGCTCATTTTCAGCTTTTTTCAGAATGGACATTAACTCTCTAAGAGTATCATCTTGGTTCAGCATATTATAGTTCATGATGAACCCACTCCAAGTGTCAGAGACAGACTGCAAGATCAAATCTATGGAAGTCTCAGCCTCGAAGACAATGCCCATCTGAGACAGCTGCTCGATGTCAGAAATCATTTGTGACACGTGATGCTCAACAGATGTACCCTCTGACATACGTGCATGAAAGAGCTTCTTCTGCAACTTATATCTTTGCGATCTAAGATTAGATCGATGAAGATCGTGTAACTTCGCCAACATGTTATAGGGATCCAATCCCTTGTTCTGTCGATGAAATTGCTGAGTCATGGCAGCAAGCATAATGGACTGAGCGGTGCAGTTGTCATCGCTGTGAGTCTTCCAACGCTCACGCTCAACTATTTCCTCAGGTCCGGGCTTAGGCCCAAGAGGTTTATCTATCGTATAGAGTAACTTCTCGGATCCCAGAACAATTCTGAGATTCATCTCCCAGTCAGAAAAGTTCGTGCCATTGAAGACATTGTCGCCCATGATAATGTCTCTGACACTGTTCTTTCCAGTCATTTTAATTGCGAAGATCCAATTATCCAATTAACAATATATGAGTACAGTCTAACTGTTACAAGAAAAATAAAATTATATTAGCCCAACTAATAAAAATAATTGACGAAATAATTTGAAAGCGTGTAAAGCTAATTATTTGAATGAAATTACAAATTCAATACTAGCCTCCCACTATTTTTAGGCGAGCCTCTAACCCTCTGTTGAGAACTCGGGAAACCTAGTTCCTAGTGGGCTAGGATTCCGTTAAATAACACACAACCTTGACTTTGGCCAACAAGCTGTATGATATTTAACTAGGTAGATCTCTAAGATCAATTGGATCTCATCAAATTCCTAGATCCGGTAGGTGGATCTCCAAGTCCGAAACATATATGTAGTATATATGCTAATATATCCATTATATTTTCCTAACATTTTTCCTCTGAATCAACTAAGCCTTGGCTTTGGCACAACAAGCTTAATGATTCCAGTTAAGAGGGACCCATTGACCTTGGAAAGCTTCGTAATCGATGTCGATGGACAAGAAGTGATCTTGACTTTGGCCAACAAATCACAACTTGGACAAGACACCGATATGCAACAAAGCCTTCATGATTCAAACACATCCGTGATGGATAAAGGTCTTGATTTGGCCAAGAAACCAGTGCCAATCTTGGATCTTGAGTAAGAATCACTCAATGGAAGAAAAACTCTTAATATGTTTTGAGGGTTTTTCGCGTAAATTGGCAACCAATTTATTATCTTTGTTAGGTCTCATCATACACCCTTAAACATACATTCTAAAAGCATAATAAGGCGCGGAAAATAAAATAATAATGATATGCGGATGGATATCGCACAAATTGTTCCTAGAATAAATCACTCAATTTCCTCTCCCCGGCTAGCACTATTCTAACTTCTACCCAATTACATAATACAATAATAGAAACCTCATTAATATTGAGGGGAATTAGATGAGAAGAAAATACAAAGAATCAAGAGAGATAAGGCTGGATACGCAGGTCTAATTAATAAATTCTAAATTTACAACAATTTCCAAAATTACCCTTTCCCTTCTAATATCCATCCGATATACATTATTCATTCAACACATCCATGTATTCATTCATAGCATGTTATTCAATCAATCTAATCCAATTAATTAATCTTTGAATTAAGTGATCATCTAATGTTCAAACAACGATTTGATTTTCGCAAGTCCAACTCGTTTGAGAATAAGTACTCGAAGTATGAATTCTTGAATTATATCGAACTACTCTTTAAATCTAATTTAATTCGTATTCAATACTAATTCATTTATTTAATTCCAAATTAAATATCTACACTTTTTAATGTGCTTTAACGACTTAGATTCCAAATCTAATCTAAACGGGTCTCAAAGCCCAATTAACATCCAATGTCATTTAATTAAAGTCCAATTGGATTTCAATTGATTTCATAAGGCATGGACTTTGGTCAATATGGGTCAAACCCAAATGCCAAAGCCCAATTAAGGAATCACCATTATTTGCCAAGAAACCAATTTCGGCCCGTTTGGCCCAATTAAACATTTAAAGCCCATTTGTTATAATTGGACTTAATGGAATGATTTAGGCCCAATTTGGATCCAATCCAATTGGCTTAAACTAACTTGGCCCAATCAAGTCCATTATGTCCAAATACAACAATTATAAGCCCAATTCAAAATCAAGCCCAATTTATTAAATTCTAATTTTCTAAAATTCATAATTTAATAAGTCAAAGTGATTAATCTTTTAAATTAACATTTCCAAAATACTAATCTAATCTATTAATCATGTTTTTCATCATCAACACATGTCCAACATAATTGATTCAAAAAATCATCTCATTTCATGCTATCAAGCTCACGACATTCTAGGGTTTTTATTTCGATTTCATTTTCAATCCGATTGAATTACAAATCAACATTATCCCAAGTCTTTAAACTCATCCAATGATCAAAAGAACAAAAAATAACATGACTTTATTAGGGCATATACATTCGGCCAACATAAGCTAATTGGGGAAAATTAATCCAATTCATTTTTCATGAAATTGATCTTGAATAAAACTATGTTATCATCATTCAAGCATACTCAATCAAACAATTTCATCAAATCATGCTCAAATTATTTTACACAAATTTCATGTTATGAACCCTAATCATTTTCATGCTCAAATTAGGCTCTAACATACCATTGTTGGTTTCTAATGTGGTCCCAAGATCATATTTAAGCAATGAAAAGAATGAATACTCAAAGAAGTGAGGCGGAATCACACTTACATTGAACGAATTTTGAAGACGATGAACACAAAAATTCCTTGTTGTATTCGGCCAAGCTCTAAGTTTGGTTGAAGATGAAAAAGCCCCAAGCTTTGCGAGGATTCCAAGCTCTTAAGATGGTTTCCCTATCACCTTGAATGATTCCTTGAATATACTAGCAAGTGAAGAAAGAAAAATAATTTCCTTGTTCTTCAATGGAGGCTCATGCCAATGCCTTAGGGAGAGATAGAGTTTTCAAGTTTTGTTATTTTGTTTTTTTAAAAACAATAATGCAAAAACCTTCACCAAAATTTGGTATATGCCTTTCAAAAAGTCAAAGGCCAAATTGGGGGAAAATTACATTAAAGGCTCTCAACAACCAACATTATGAATAGTGACTAGTTGTCACTCACCAAAAAGCTGAATTGACATCCATCACTAAAGTGACAAGCGATGTGATGAGTGATGTGACTTGTGGTCGCACTTGATTCAAAATCGGAGTGGCCTTGCAAACACATCCCCGGCTCGGTTTCGTTAATTCCAAATTAACAAATTTTCCGTTGCGACGTAATTAAATCAAATTTACTATTCACATCGTTAGAGAATTAATTCTAAATCAATTCGTTAGCCCGAATTAAAATCCAATTTTAATTCCAGGTCGAAATCTAATTTCTTTTAATATATCGAATATATTATTTTATCGATTAATTCCGAATTAATCGTTCTCTCTCTTCAAATAGTATTTTATCCCAGATAAAATATCTCCGTTATTAATCCAAGATTAATTAAGTTCGAATCATACGTCATCGGTGAATCTTTGAGAAACGACCCAAGAGATCCCTAGATATGTTGGCAGTAAATACGATTATCGGACTATCCGAACACGTACGTACCTCATACTACGTCTTTACCGATTTACGAGACATGGTTGGCTTATAGCAAAGCACCGTGCCTACCCAATTCTCCAGAAATATTCTTAATGGAATATTTAATCTTTGTCAGGCGTAGCATACGTAGTATTACGTATTACGATCCAGTATCAGATGTCACACGTAAAGCCTGAGGCTGGAATAACGTCTGCCCCGTACGAAGCATATATCGGATAATGAGCAACTAGTCTCTTTAATCGGATAATCATGACCTTGTCATATTATTCCGATGGTTGCAACACATTAGAGAACCAGTTCTGTATCCCTGTGTGATCATCATCTCTATATGACTGAAATGATACTTTCATCTTGACATCACATCCAATACACTATGATTCTCAATAAACCCAGAAGAGGCGTCACAGAACCTGTTAAAGTCCTGGACGACCAAAACCAAAGCGTATTGATTGTCGCAAGTACTAGCGATATAAGTCTCAGGTTAAGACCAAATACATCTACCCTGATGCAGATTCCCATAGACACATAGTCATACTACCAATGGGATTCCGTGGGGTCTATCCAGAGCGAAGTGTTTCCGTACCATCAGTAAACACAACCTCCTATCACACTTGCATAAGTATCAAATATTTAAATATATGAGAACTATGTTGTTACGCTTCCATAACACGCACAAGTGCAATACTAGTCTATTCCGCATTATCGATGTCGAATCTCGATAATACTACGACTAGAGATGTTTAATGATTAAACCGTTATGGATTGATACTGTCTCCTATCTTATCAATCCGGAACTAATCATAAGGACTTTTACCATTTATATTTCTAAGTAAATAAATTACAAAATGATAAGAGGCAATTTCCATTGCTACATAGTTAATTGTACAAAAATCACAATATCTTTTACAAATAGTGACGCTATGGGTCATAGTTGTCCAACACGAGCACCCAACACTTTAAAAATGAGTATGAATTCCGTAATTCTCTTTGAGAATTTGTAGAGTTTCAGCTCTTATGTGTTTTATTTTTCAAGCTTTGTTGTAATTTCTTTTTCTTTCAGTAATAGAGTTATGTATTTTTTAATTCAAAGTATGAGTAGCTAACTCTAACTCCATTATTCTAGGATACAAAGGTGAAACTCTTAATATGAGAATATAAATTAATGTTACTTATATTATAATTTATGAATTGTAATCTAAAGGTTGATATTTAATCTTTTCTTATATTTGTGGGTGTCTTGATTCGCTGTAGATAATCTCATCTTGGTTTGTACAGTTAATACTTTATCTCATTTTATATGAGAGAGTAATTTAAATCTGAATTAATTATTGACAAACTTTTGTTACTGCTTTTATTGCTGGTTATATATTTAGCATAATTGAGTACCTAACTGGACTTATTATAGAAAAATGTTATCACCACCTATGGTTTTATATGTTTTAACATGATTAATTACTGAAGTAAATTAATTGGATAATAATGACAATTTATATATTATAAAAAGTAAGATTTATTTATATTTGAAATATCAAGAGTGGATTCCTTAACTGCAACATTCTATTTTATTATTGCAGTCCAATTTAAAATTGTCAATCGCTTCAAGCAATTCAGCCTTTTTTATTTTCACTTGAATTATTATTTTATTTTACTAAATCTATTCTCTGTGGATCGACTCTGGACTTACCGGTTATTTTATTAATTTGACATTCGTATACTTAGGAGTACAAAACCACTTGTGAGTGTGTTTAGTTTCATGTGGTATGTATGAGTATGAAACCTACAAGAGAAAATCAAATTAAGAACCTTTTCATTTTCTTTGAAAGATTCAACTAATGATTGTCTCTAGTATCTGTCATCTGGAAGTATTACCGCATGGAAAGAGATGAATAAGGTGTTTTTGGAAAAATATTGCCCAATTTCAAGGGTGGCCAATATTCAAAAATATATTTTTGGTATAAGGTAGCACAATGGAGAGTCCTTATACGAATATTGGGAACGTTTCAAGAAGTTATGTGCAAATTGCCATCATCATCAAATTAGTGATCAACTATTTATCCAGTACTTTTATGAGGGTCATCTACACGGTGATAGGAGTATGATTGCTACTGCTAATGGAGGAGTCCTGGAGGATAAAACTCCAGAGGCTGCGAGGAACTTGATTGTAAATATGGCTGCCAATTCGCAACAATTTGGCACTATACTTGACTTTCCCTCTAAGAATGTTAATAAGGTAAATGATTCCTCCATTGAAAAACAAATTGTGAGTCTAACTACTCTTGTTCGTGAAATGGTTGAGGTAATATGCAAACAGCACATGTTTGTGGGATTTGTTTGGTAGTGGGTTTTTCGATCGATATGTTTCTGACTCTCCAAGAGGAGCCCACTAAGCAAGTAAATATGGAGGGTGGTTTTCCCGGAAATCCGTAAAGAAAAATTGATCCATACTCTAACATGTATAATCCGGTATGGAAGGATTACCCCAATTTTAGTTATGAAAATCCATACGAAAATCAAATTGTTGCTCAAAATTGACCAAGTTTTCGGCAATATAAGCAACTGTATCCTCCTAGACAACAACCGACCCAAACTTCTAATTCTGGTACGTCATTAGAAAATATTATTAAGTCTATTGTCACTAATACTTCACAATTTCAATAGAAGATAAAACAATTTCAACAAGAGACGAGGGCCAGTATTCAAAGTTTAGACAAATGGGTCAAATGACAATCGTAATTAACTGGCTATAAGCACCGACTTAGGGAAATTACCCTTTCAAACGATCGTAAATCTAAGAGAAAATGCAAGTGAAATCATTCTGAGAAGTGTTAAAGAGATTAAGATTCCAGTAAAGGCAGTCTTTGTATCATTAGAGCAAGAAAATGAGAATGATGTCGTTTCAGATAATAATATTCCCATTGACAATAAAGTCCCTAAGTGCAAGTTTTTGTCTCTTTCTGATTATAAACCAATACCTCATTTTCCTCCGGCTTTAGCAAAATCTAGAAAATATAAGCAAAATAGAGATTTATATGAGACTTGTCATAGTCGTGAGATGAATATTCCACTTTTAGATGCTATTAAACAAATTCCTCGTTTTGCTAAATTTTGAAAGAATTGTGTGCAATTAAGAGGAAACCAAAACTTAAGAGCCATAAGAAGGTAAGAGTAGGGGAGAATATTTCTATAGTCATTCAAAGAAAACTCATATGAAGTGCAAGGACCCAGGTATGTTTATTATCCCATGCACAATAAGTAACACTAGTTTTGAGAAGGTCACGCTAGATCTAGGAGCCTCTATCATGCCATATTCTTAATATGCTTCTTTGAAACTTGGACCATTGAATAAAACTGCTGTTGTGATTCAGTTGGCTGATAAATCTAATGCCTTTCCTAAACGTTTAGTTGAAGATGTTCTTATATAATTTAATGATTTAGTATTTCATGTTGATTTATATGTGTTTGATATGGAGAATATTGATTAAACGCCACCTATTTTTTAAAGACATCAAAGGCTAAGATAGATGTTCATAGTAGTACACTTACTCACGAATCTGATGGTGAAATTGTTAAGTTTAATATTTATGATGCCATAAAATACCTTACTGATGATAATCATGCTTACTTTATTGATGTGATTGATTCTTTAGCACATGAAATTTTTGAACTTGATGGAAAAGATAGGTTGGAAGTTTCTAATAGCAAGCATATTGAGAAAGGAAACTTTAAGGCTTCTTTTAGAGGAAACTGTTACATCATTTGATGAAGTTCCATAATTTTAGCGCTCAGGTAACATTCCTTACTTTGCGTTACTATTTTCTAACGAGAGAGGCTTTTACCCTCTATTTCGCAAGACCTTATTTTCGATTTAAAGCCTCTCTTTGACCACCTCAACACTTCGGTACTTGATGACGAAGAAAGAGGCGAAACCAAGATTAATAAGGGTCAAAGAGATAATATCAAAAGCAATGCCAAATACTATGTGTGGGATGACCCATACTTATGGAAGAATTGTGCAGTTCAATTTATAAGAAGGATGGAAATTCTAAGAGATTTGATAAGTACAAGAATCTGTAACTACAAGAGTTAGAGGAAATTTCCAATGATGCTTATGAGAGTGCAAGAATTTACAAAGAAAAGGCAAAGGCTTTTCATGTTAGGATGATCTCTAGGAATGAGTATAAAGTTGGCCAAAAAGTCTTTCTACATCATTCATGACTTTGTCTGTTTCCAGGTAAGTCGAGTTTGAAAATTCGCGATTAGCCTAGGTTCTGACCCTATGCGGAATTAAACACAATAAATTAAGACAAGTCCTAAATATTGTTTCTATGGATGTCAACAAGCAACCACAATAATAACCAATAAGATAAATTACGGAAAATTAAATGAATCACATAAAATCATTACAATAATTTTAGTGACGAAGTGGAAAACTCGTGCGAGTAAAAAACCACTCCGAGTATATCGGCTACCAGCCCAATCCACTATATAGAGAAAAACTTACAGCGATGGTCAAGACCTATGTTGGAAACTCCACCGAATCAAGTACCTCAATACTGAGTAGATTATATCACCTACGATTTTCTTCAGAACCTCTGAAGTCTCTGAGTAGATTGTATCACCTCTGACGCCGGAACTCCGATACCAAACTTCCTCCTAAAGAACTCTGAAGGATTAGGAATTTTAGGTTAAGTTGTGTTGAAGGTTTATCAAAGAGAGAATCTCACCATTAATCGAGAAGACAATAAGATGAAGAAGTCTTCAATGGTGGAATCAAAAAATTGAAAGCTTTGAGAGATTTTGGCTCAAGGAAAATGTGTTTTCAACCATTGGGGATGATGGCTCAATGTTTGTTTACATAGGTAGGGCAAAGGAAAAGGTTTCCTAGTGTTATTTTGGCTTAAAAATGTGTTTAAGATAACCTACTTATGTAGGGAAATTCGAACGCACTTCAAATGCAACTCAAACGCAAAGTTTCTACCTCGAAAATGTTTGAACTCAAGTAGAACACACACGAACGCGGATTGGTTTTCATGTGCAACTTAAAACATTTGTAACTTTCTCGTCTCTTGGCCAAATCATGAGTTCTTTATATGTACACGATCATCTTCGAGTCTACTTTCCAATGAACTGACCGCATGGAAATTGGAACGCTACATCTTCTGGAATATACAAAAGAGTAAATATCACTCTGAAATCTCTATCTCATGTTGTCCAAATACTTGTCCAATTACTCTGAGATCTTTAAGACTCATTACAACTCAATTGAACTTATTTTGTATGGACATTGCCAATAAAAATGGAACTAACAATCTCCCCATTTGGTATTCCGTGACGAAACACTACCTATTACAAAGACTATAGTAAAAGACCCAAAACGGAAATAGCCAACTGCCAACCATCAAGATAGTGACTTATTACAATATGAATCGATCTAGTACCTAACCAAGTAGTCTTGGAATCAATGCCACCTCAGCAAAAAACCTGTTACCTGAAACATCCACAATCAACAATATACCATGAAAAGTATTAGGATTATCATGTATAAAATAAACAAGTATGAAACTCATGCATGTACAAGTGGATATGCCTTTCCCCCTTAATGTGAACTCCCTCTAAAATGGAGATATCTAAAGGATTATCTATGACTCCCTCCAATATATTAAGACTCTACCCCTTAATATATTACTCTTCCCTTTTTTGTCACGAAATGACAAAGAGCGAAGAAAGGAAAAAAAAAAACAACAGGAGACAAACACATGCAAGAGCATAAACAAAAAAAAAAACTTACTCCCCCTCACTAATAGGCTAACTCAGTAAGTAAATAATCAAATGGGAAGTAAACACTCAATGATATGCAAAATAAATAATATGCAGTGATATGAAGCATATACAAGCACACAATGAGATAAACAAAAAATCTTATCAAAACTGACTGAAACAGCATTTCAAGCAGATACAATGATACTCAGTCAGTATTCAGCTGTTTATGACATAAAACAATATGCATCATTTTAAAAATGGCTAAATACAACACTTATGCATATGACATAAACACCAAAGCATATCAATCACTTGCGTGAAAAATAAAGTGCACAATGAATCAAGGCTTAAGACCTTATTTTATGAGCTGGACACAGCCAAAGAATTCCATCTCTAAACAAACTAAGTCTACAAAATAGGTGTTCAAACCATGCACCACTAGGACATGAAAATAAGCAAAATTGGTTGCATGCTATGTTATTCACCCCATAAATATCATGAGCTCATATTTAACAACTCTTTCGAGTGAAGGGTTGCCCTTATCTTTTGAATTTGGCCACATTGGCTCTTTTGTACTTGAGTCTCATTTTTTAAAAATATATTTCTTTTTACTTTTGCAAAAGGGGATAGCACAAGGTCAACTAGTCAAAGGTCACACTATTGAGCAAACAAAGCATGAAAGAGATTAGATTACAATTCTAAAAACTCATACATGTGACCAAGCCTTGATAAAATAAAATCGTGTATGTGAATTGCAAGCATAAGATATACCAAGAGTATTTATCACACACACATATGCATATAGAGCATCAATAAAAATAACTGCATATCATACATGCATAATCATATATCCTACATACCATGATCACATGCACATGCTATTTATGCTCTACAAGCCATAAAAAATATTTTTGGTCTTTTTTTTTTAAATTTCTTTTTTTAAAATTTTCAGTTTTAAAACACAAAAAGTAAAGAAACAACATGACTTGACATTATCCAATGGTACGTGGAGTTGTATCCTGAGTACAGATCATAATACTGTCCATTCGGAATCGGTTATGAAATTTATGTCCGGGTTTCCATCCTATATACCAAGAGACATATAACAAAAAAAAAAAAAACACACACCCAAATGCAGTGAAAAGAAAATAAACGTGCAAAAAACATAAGACACATGTACACACACATGCAATGGAAAACAAATGCAACTTCTAAGTAGAGTTACACCAGAGTGCACTCTCTTCACGCCTATTAGGATCAAGGCATTCAGAAGTATATGGGAAGTCATCTTGCTTCCTCACCCAAATCTTTCTAGGAATCTCTTCCACATGAATATTCCCAGTCAATAAAGCAAGTTTCTCACTACGAAATTGTGTCTGTTTTGTTAATGTAGAAACTTAAGAAACCAGATTTGAAGAATCAAATCTAGAAGACACACTCTTAGGCGTCTTCTTTTGCTTGTGCAACATGAATCACTTGGGCCTAATGTGTCATACCTTACCACAGTGATGGCACATAGGCACAAACCTCGGATGAGAGCGAGGTTTACCCACAACACCTCTAGATCGAGGTTGGGTCACATGACGAGAAATAAATGAACGAATCATATGACTACACTCAACAAGCTTCTTACCTAGGTCATGTTTAGGAGGTTTTGACACTACTCTAGATGTTGACGCCTTATCACAATTAGGTGGTAACTCCACTGACTCCGGGTATATCGGCTACCAGACCAATCCACTATATAGAGAAAAACTTATAATGATGGTCAAGACCTATGGTGGTAATTCCACCGACTCCAGTACCTCAATACTACAAGAACTCAAGGAAACTCCTCAACCCGCCACGTACGATTTTCTTCAGAACCTCTAAAGTCTCTAAGTTTTGTTGAAGGTTTATCAAAGAGAGAATCTCACCATTAATGGAGAAAATAATAAGATGAAGAAGTCTTCAATGGTGGAATAAAAAAGGTTGAAAGATTTGAAAAATTTTGGCTCAAGGAAAATGTGTTTTCAACCATTGGGGAAGGTGGCTCAATGTTTATTTATATAGGTAGGACAAAGAAAAAGGGTTTCCTAGTGTTATTTTGGCTTTAAAATGTGTTTAAGATAACCTACTTACGCATGGATGTTCGAGCGCACTTCAAACACAACTCAAACATAAAGTTTCTGCCTCGAAAATGTTCGAACTCAAGTACGAACGCAACACGAACGCGGATCGCAGATTGGTTTCCAGGTGCAACTTAAAACTCTTGTAACTTTCTTATCTCTTGGCCAAATCATGAGTTCTTTATATGAGATCGACTTCAAGTCTACTTTCCAATGTAACTGACCTCATGTCAATTGAAACTCTAAATTGTCTGGAATATGCAAAAGAGTAAATATCACTCTGAAATCTCTATCTCATGTTGTCCAAATACTTGTTCGATTACTCCAAGATCTTCAAGACTCATTACAACTCAATTGAACTTGTTTTGTACGGACATTGCCAATAAAAATGGAACTAACAGAGTTCTTGTTGGACCTTTTATTGTTACTAAAGTTTTTCCTTATGGTGTAGTTGAAATTCAAAGTTTGAAAACTTCCAAACTTCGAAAGAAGAAAGAAAGATAAAAAAAAAAATTATGTGAGGAAAGATAAAATAAAGTGATGAATGGAGTTGATTTTGACATTATAAATGTCTATAAATGTGATATAAATATATATAAGGATGGTTAAATATTTTGAAGCCAAGTTGAAGAATCTGTTGAATAGAATGTCTGGTTTTACATGTTTTATATATTTTTGCTCCATTGGTTTCGATGGCTTTTGAGTTACACTCTCAAATATTTCTCATCTCGACGTGAACCCCGTTATAACCTTTGAAAAGTCGTTAAGATTTGTGTTATGCAGCTGATCTCAGCGGTGGATAATGAGAATATATGCAAGTCTATTGTAGATTATTTCCATTGGAATGAATTTGAACGAAACATATACCTTACAAATACATGAGAGTCAGGAGTTAATTTCGTGAAGGTCTACGGGGAGTTCACTCCAAATTCAAGGGAAAAATCTTACTAAGTAATTGTAGGTTGTTTAAAAACTTTATTCATGATATGTTATGAGTTTTGAATAGCTTGGCTATCTTTGTTGGTGACATTTCAACTGTGATGTTTTTGGAAAAGTGAATTGGAGTTTTGCCCGAGGATGAGCAAATGTTAAGTGTGGGGGAATTTGATGATAATGCAAAGTGTTAAATTTTTCTCCATTAATATTTAGTATTTAATACATATTTAGTCTCTAAATAAACCCATTATTTTCATATTTGATTTAGGATGCAATTAAAGGCTTTAAACATAAATAATGCTAATTGGGCAATTATTGGATAATTTGATGATGCTCTGTATTCTAGGAAAAACTTTCTCATCCAAGCTCCAATTGAAATGATGTTAGTTTCATTAAGACGTAGACTCAATGACTATCTCGTGCATTATAATAATGCTTGATTTGATCAAGAGATGATAAAATTACAAGCATTTGAAGTTACACCTCAGAACTAGTCCATGCAGAACAGATGTACATTCGAGTGACATTCATCGGAGCGTTCGAATGAATCAAGGCAGAAAATCCGTAAAAGAGTAGAGTGCGACAATGTTTCTAATGCCCTGAGTGTAACATCCCGGGTTATTTTAGCATGGTACGAAAATTTTATTTTTCACGTGTGGGATCGCGTCCGAGCGAGAGGATTATATTTATGGTAAAATAAAACAATTTCAAGAAAATAATTATGGGATAATATTAATTTAAACTATAGGGATTAATTTGAGATTTGCCTTACCAATATTAATAATTCCTAGATCTTTCTACACACACACACACGTGACACACATACACACTAAATTAATTAAAAACTTCACACACATATATTATACATACTTAACACACAAGTGTATATTCAATATACACATACATAGTTAGTCACGACAGGGAGACTAGAAGAAGCAAGAAAATTCGAGAGGAAAAAAGAAAACATAAAAGAAATAGAAAGAAGATAGAATAGAGAATAGAGAGAACAGAGAGAGCGATGGAGAGAAAAAAAGAAGATAGAGAAGTGACCGAGAAGGAAAGATCGAAAAGAGATGAGGGAGAGAGAGAGAGAGAGAAACTGAAAGATAGAAGAAGAGATAGAAGAAGTCAGTGACCGAGATTGAGAGAGAGAAGAAGATGATGCCGAAAGTGGGAGAGGTAAGTACACTTCCTTTTATCTGAAAGCGATGACTGGATGAACTCAGACTATGAAGATTCCAATCCGACTTGCTTCGCATAGGCTACACTGGCTTGGGAAGAAAGTAAGCGTGAGTTCACGATGGGCGTTGGGGCCCCTACCATTGGTTGTCTATGTGCAGATTTCTTTGAGTTTGGTTTGATTTTGTTATTTGGAATTAGGTTGAATCTCTGAAATTGGCTTTTTTAATGAGATATAGGTGGGTTAAAAGTAATTTAGCCCTGGTTTTTGATATGAAATAAAAAGAAAATTTAAAGATTAGAAGACTATAAAATTGGGGGAAATCGTAGATAACCCTAGAAATTGGGAATTTTTGGAATTGGGATATAGGCCTAATAAATGGTTAATTTGGAAATTTAATAAGTAAGAAATGATATATATATATATATGTATATATATATGTGTGTGTGTGTGTGTGTGTGTGTATGTTTTGTGAAAATAAAATCTGAAATTAAGATTTCGATAGTGGTAGAAACGTGGTGGCAGTAGTGTGAGCCGAAGTGAAGGTGGCGGTGATGGCAGAATGGTAGTATAGATGGGTAAATTTGTAGAAGTACTTTAAAAGAATAGAATTAATAAGTAAATGGGAAAAAGTGATGTTGTTGTGCGATGAGAACTTTAAATAGTAAAATAAAGCCCCTTGGTTGAATCCTTACTTCATGTTAGAGGATTCATTTTGTGTTTCCTTGATGATGAATAGTATTGGTTCATGTATTAAAATAATGATTTGACATGAGTCATGTTTGAAGTGGAGTTGAAAACTTCAATGGCGGTGGATATTTAGTGTGGCCGAATTCGTGTTTTGTGTGAGTGAAGGACACAGATGTTGACGACGCTGTTCTAGGCTCGCGGCCTAGTCGGGAGTACGGAATAGCCCACGGGGGAACTAAACCGGAGAAATAATATGGAGTCACCAACCAGTGTGAACCGGGAAAATGATTTAAGGCCGCACTCACCCCTCGCAAGGGAAGACCTCAAACCGTTGGGTTAGGAATTGGTCCCTTACTTATGTCACTTGTAATGATATGATTTGTGCAATAAATTATCCGAATCTACACAACATACATTTCCAATAGTATTCTATTTCTAAGTTCACATGCATGAAAAACAAGCTCATTTCTAAGTTTGCATATAACCTATATCTAAGTTTGCATGCATAAAAATAAATCAGAATGACGGCAAGCATGCAATTTCATAAGCATATTATATTCATGGATATGGAAACGCAAGTAAATGATAATTATACAAGCACGCATAAAAGTAAAACGGAATAACGACAAACATATAATTTCATAAACACATTGTACTTACGCACACGAAAACACAAGTAAACAAAAATTACACAAGCATGCATAATGAAGAGAAGCAATTAGATGCATAATGCAAAGAGATAATTAAAGAGGCAATTATACATCGAAATAAACGTGCAATGATGCTATACAGAAAAGCAAATAATGAAATAATGAATGGCGCGGTAAGTATCGCGATAATGGTAGCCTTTTAGGCTTTTCTTCCCTCAAATAAAGAACCTTTATACTAACGTAATAAGCCCATGCGCGTTACATTATGATGCACGATTAAACGAGGAGATGGCATACAACAAGCAAATAACGGAATAATAAAAGGCGCGGTAAAACGTCGTGGCAAAGGTAGCCCTTAGGATTTTGATCCCTCGAAATGGAAGACCTTTAATCCAACTTGATTTTCCCGTGCGCATGACATTACAATGCATAGAAAGTAAAGAAAAAAATAATATAGGACTTCGTACGCTCGATTGAACATATCTCACATTCAATTAAACATACTTCGTCCGGCGCGGCAAAACGTCGTGGCAAAGGTAGCCCTTAGGCTTTTTATCCCTCTAAATGGAGGACCTTTAATCCAACTTGATTTGCCCATGCACACTATATCATCAATACATAAACAAATAATGTACACAAAGTAAAATGGTGTAATAATAAAAGGCGCGGCGAAGTATCGTGGTAAAGGTAGCCTTTTAGGCTTTTCTTCCCCCAAATGGAGAACCTTTAGACCAACGTAATAAGGCATGGCAAAGGTAGCCCTTAGGCTTTTTATCCCTCAAAATGGAGGACCTTTAATCCAACTTGTTTTGCCCATGCGCACTTTATCATCAACACATAAACAAATAACTTGTAGGAAATAAATGGCGGAATATAAAATACGGATAATAAATACACAAGATAAAATAAAGTAAAATATATGCAGTTTACTCAAGTGGTACGTGGAGTGTCTCCCAAGTACAGACCGCACTACCATCCATTCTGATTTGGCTACGGAATTTATGTCTAGGTTTCCATCCTATATACCATGAGAGACGACACATTTTCCATTCATTCAAGGGCCACAACACACATTAACCAACGACTCTTATGCGAAGAAAATTCAATAAATAGTTAAATTATGAATAAAAATAAATAAGAAAGGTGCCCTCAGGTCTAACCTCTTTTTTCGTCTCTTGAGAGGTTGATGCTCCGCTACTCTTCTGATTCACTAATCCAATGTTTTTCCTCGTTGTTTCACTGTTTGGGCTACTGTTTTCACTCCGTTTTACTGCTATTTTCACTATATTTTCTAGTCACTATTTTAAGGTAATTTAGGGACTATTTTTGTGGTATTAAAGGGGATGAAGAGGGTGTGGTTTTGGTGATTTTTGAGGACAGTTTTTGGACTGTTTTAGATGCAGTTTCGGGACAGTTTTAAAGGGTCAAATACACAGCAAACTTGATAGTTTTAAAGGGGGCTGTGCGGCAGTTTAAGGGACTGGTCAGTGTGCAGTTTTTGGTGGTGCTGTAGGTACAGTTTGCGATTGTGAATGGCAGTGAGGGGAGCGACTGAAGTGGGCAGTATATAGGGGGTTTATGCATGATGCATTAGGGGTATTATGTTTGATGTAGTAAGGGTGTTATGCGGCAGTTTGGTGGAGGAGTATGAGGCAGTTTGGTGAAGGAATATGTGGCAGTTTGGACTAGTTTGGTCTTGGTTTGTTGGGCGACAATGCAATGGATTTTCTTTATGTCTTAGGTGTGAATGCTTTGATGTTTTTCTTGTGTTAATGTGTGTGAATGAGCTAGGAGAGGGCAAGGGTTGGTTTTGTGTTTCTTTTATAGGCAAAGGCTAGGGTGAATCCATGTTTGAAAAGGAATGAGATTTGTGAATTTTGGATGTCTTTTAATTAATGTCACACAAGGAAAGCATCTAGTTTATTAGGGACATGATATGGCTTAATTAGGAAGATCATATATTTGATTTGTTTTCATTTAGGTAGGTGATTATTTAGATTTTATTTGCTTTGTTTTAATTTCACCATGTGTTAAATATGTGTTTTGTTAATTTTGGATATGTTTTATTGGGCTTGGGCGTGAATGGGCTTGGTGAGGGCGTAAGATTGGTTCTTTTTGTGGTGGACTTGTGGGCTTGATGTGTATTTCAAGGGTTTTGGGCTAAGGTTAAATGGTTTGTGGGGGTTTTGGGCTAAATGTGTTTTAAAACGGAGGTCCAACAAGCAAGCCCGAAGCTAAACAAGCAAATAAATTCCAACAAAATATTGATTTCTTACTTTTCCCCTTCCGACGTTTGTTTCCCGCGACTTCCGCGACCTAAAAGGTAGTGTTTCCAAATTAGACTCATCATAGGGACTTATATGTAAATCTACAGTGCCTACAGTCGCCCCCACTTTGATGGGACTTGTGCATTGTGTGACAATGACAATCCTATCAAAGTTATGCATTGTATTTTTACTTACCTGGCTCGCCAGCTGCCACCTGACTTGCGTGCTACTTCGAGCTAAGTTGATGACGCAGTGGACCTTGATCCTGGGACGCATCCCAATAACTACAACCGACAATGTGGGCCTCGACCTTGGGACGTATCCCAATATCGCTGACAATATGGGTCACGACCCTGGGACGTATCCCGATAACTATAACCAACAACGGGGTCCTCGACCCTGGGATGCATCCCGATAACGAAACCTGAGACGCATCCCCAAAACTGCTGATGATATAGGTTATTACCCTGCGACGTATACCCAAAACTACTGATGATGTGAGTCACGACCCTGGGACGCATCCCCGTAACTGATACTGGTGATGATGTGGGCCTCAACCCTGAATCTGATATTAATGCTGATGTAGGCCTCGCCCCCTATGACTCATCCCCAAAACTGATACAGTACTGTCGCAGATTGGCTTGCATTTGCCGCCTTCTCCGCTTATTCTTTGAAACCTGTGATTACAAAATAAAACAAAAGCCGAAAAAGAATGCAAAATACGTTACGTGTATGCATGCATGAATGAGTTTTTTTCTATCCCGTCGAGTTAGGTCTTCCGCCAACTTTCTTGGTGACTACTCGGTCTTATCTTCCTTAGGTAAAGTACTGCTTCAATCTATCCACATTGATCGGCTCGGTGAACTCATTCTCTTCCAAATCTGATAGTCTCACTGCTCTATTTCCCATTACCTTCTGCACTTTATAGGGTCTTTCCCAATTGGGTCTGAACTTTCCTCTTGGATCTGTCATTGACGGCTTCGACTACTTAAGCACCAGATCACCTTTTCCGATCTTAGTAGGACACATATTCTTGTTGAATGCTCGAGCCAACCTATTCTGATATATCTGCATGTGATGCAAGGACTTCATTCTCTTCTCATCGAGTAATGCCAACTTCTCAAATCTCTGCGAGGCCCATTCTTATTCCGGTAACCCTGTCTCTGTTAATACCCTTATAGACTGAATCTCAACTTCCACTGGTTGTACGGCTTCCATTCCATAGACCAAAGAGTAAGGTGTGGCTCCTGTTGTTGTTCTCACTGATGTTCTGTACCCCCACAAGGCGTACGATAGTTTGTCGTCCCAATCCCTGCAGTTCTCTATCATCTTGGCCAATATCATTTTTATTGTCTTGTTAGCTGCCTTGACTACCCTATTTTCCTGCGGCCTGTAAGGTGATGACTTGTGATGTCCAATCCCGTATCTCTGTAGCATCGCCTTCATTTCTCCTTGAAACTGAACTCTATTGTCTGTCACCACATGATGCGGCATCCCGTACAGACAAATGAGATTTTGAGCTATGAACTTTGCCATCTGCTTTGCTGTAACATTGAGGAATGATTCGGCTTCCACTCATTTCGAGAAGTAATCTAATGCCACTACTATGAAGCGATGTCCACTCGATGCATTAGGTCGAATCTCTCCGATCATATCAATTACCCATGCTGAGAAAGGCCACGGCTTTGACAACCCATACAACTCTGTGTGCAACAAATTATTCAAGTAACCGTGCGCTTGACAATCATGGCAGTGCTTTACCAGCTTCACGCACTCTGTCTCCATGGTCAACCAGTAGAAGCCTTGTCTTACAATTTTACGGGACAAGTTCAACCCATTCATGTATGGTCCACATACCCTGGCATGAATTTCTTCCATTATCTTCTGAGCCTCTTCTTTTCTAAAACACTTCAGCTGGATGCAGTTTGCTTGCCTCTTGTACAGTTCCCCTTTCAAAATCACATACTGGGAATCTAACTTCTGAATGGCTAACCTGTCTTTTCTGCCTGCTCTCTCCGGGAGTTCCCCGTGTTCTAGATACATCTGAATGTCATGATACCAAGGTTTACCATCGTTGATCTCCACTTCCAGAACTCTTTCTATCTCATAAACGGGTCTGTTTGCTGTTGTCAGTACCAACGATCTCATTACTAATTTCTCAGGATTTTCCCAAGTCGCTGCAAGTGTAGCCAATGCGTCTACCATTTGATTCTCTTCTCGCGGCAAATGCTGGAATTTACAATCGGGGAGGGCCTGTGCCAACTTTTTGAGGTGAAAAAGGTAAGGTTTCAACCTTTCTTCATTCAATTCCCATTCTCCCTGCATCTGTTGGATTACCAGCATCAAATCTCCATAGACCTCCACACTCTCAACCTTCAAGGCTATCAGCGCAGTCAACCCGAATGCACATGCTTCATACTCGGCCATGTTGTTTGTCACTCTGAACGTCAACCTCTTGGCCAAAGGCAAGTTTTCTCTTTCGGGAGCTACTATCACTATCCTGATCCCGACCCCTTTGTAATTTACTACTCCGTCGAAATACATCTTCTATCCTTGAACTATTATTACTTGGATCTCTTCATTTGGAAATTCAAACTTATACTGATCCCCTTCAATAGGTTGCAATGCCAGGAACTCTGCTATTACTCGCCCTTTGATTACCTTGGAAGTGAGGTACTCAATGTCAAACTCTGTCAGCAACACTAACCATCTGCCCAACTTCTCTGCTAGCGAAGGCATTGAATGAAGATATTTCAAGGGATTTTCTTTTGCCACTACTTGGATTTTGTAAGACTGGAAGTAATGCCGTAATTTTCAGGAAGCCCATACCACTGCTAGATATATCTTCTCTACTTCTTGATAGCGAGCCTCATACGAGAGCATCTTCTAACTGAGATAGTAGACTACATACTCTACCCCTGTCTCATCTGCCTATACCATCATCGCCCCTAGTGCTTCTGATTCTATGGCCAAAAATAATATCAATGGTCTGCCCGGTCTCGGAGGTTTCAATACAGGAGGCTTTACCAATTATTCTCTGATCTTGTCGAAGGCTGCTTGACAGTTCTCATTCCATTTCACTGTCTGATCTTTTCTCAACAGTTTGAAGATAGGCTCACATATTGATGTCAACTTAGCGATGAACCGACTGATGTACTAAAATTTCTCGAGGAATGCTCTGACTTCCTTCTCAGTCTTTGGTGCTGACATCTCTGTGATTGCTTTGATCTTCTCAGAGTCTACCTCTATTCCTCCCATTCCTACTGTATGTCCCAACAATTTTCCTGATGTTACCCCAAACACACATTTCTTGGGATTCAGCCGCAAGTTGTACTTGTCAACCCACTGAAGAAATTTCTCCGGTGCTTCTATATGCCCAATTCTTGTCTCTGATTTCACCATCATATCATCCACATATACTTCAATCTCTTTGTGCATCAAGTCATGGAATAGTGTGGTGGCCATCTGCTAATAAGTAGCTCTTACATTCTTGAGCCCAAATGGCATTATCTTGTAACAGTAAGTTCCCCACTCAGTGACAAAGGCAGTCTTGTGCTTGTCTTCATCAGCCATGAGAACCTGATTGTATCCTGAAAACCCATCTGCAAATGAATACATAGTAGATAAATCCGCACTGTCAACTAGCACATCTATATGAGGTAGAGGAAAGTCATATTTCGAGCAAGCCTTGTTGAGAACTCTGTAGTCCACACACATTCTGACCTTTCCGTCCTTCTTCGACACCGGCAAAATATTTGCCAACCACTCAGGATACTTCACTACTTCCAGGAACCCCAGATCTATCTGTTTCTTAACTTTCTCTCTGACTTTCCGGCCCACTCAGGTCTCGTTCTGTTTCACTGGCCTCATGTTCGGATAAGTTGGTATTGTATGCTGGGCGATGCTTCTGTCTACTCCAGGCATATCCTTATAGCATATCTGACCAATACTTCTTCTAATTTCCCCCACTCTCCAGCGATAACCTCCCTTGCAATCAGAATTTCCTTAAGACTCTCAGATGTGCCGAGGTTAAATGCATTCATTTTGGTGGAGGTGATATCAAAATAATCAATTCATGCAAATTAAAAGGAAGAGACTCAGGCAAGTAAGCAAAATGATTGTCTTTATTACTAGCAAATAGGGAGTACACTCAAATAAATCAGGAAGATAAATGTTTTCATCTACAGACACTTCATCCTCCGCAACCAGGTTTTTCTCAGCCTCCTTATTCTCCTCGAGAGTCAGGCTCTCCAACTTCATCAGTTCTTCTTCCCATTTCTCTTCTTCCTTCTTCGTAACTTCTTCCATCAACGGCTTTTCACTCAGCATATCTTGGAAGATCTCAAATTCGAGTACCACAATCCCGTTAACTTCCATTGGTTCGGGCTCTCTTTTTAACCTTCGGCTTTTCCATGTCAGACTTGTATCCCAAACCCTCTCGAGTAGTCTGTCCTCTAAAGTTTGGCAATTTTGAACCTTCACCCGGCTTGAACTTCATTTTCACTATGATCCTAGCCACCTTAGGATCCACCCATTCCTCAAAAGTTGCCGACACTTGGAACCTCGTGAAAGGTTGTATTTCCAAAGCGGCCACAACATTGTCCACCTCAGTTCGGATGGTGACAATCTCTCCCCCGTGTGGGAACTTAATAACCTGATGCAGAGTGGAGGGCACGCCCCCAAGCTTGTGAAACCACGGCCTTCCCAATAACAAAGCAAAAGTGGCCGAGATGTCCAGCACTGTAAACTCAACTTCATCTTCAATTGGGCCACTTTGACCATTGCAGCAAAAGTACCCTCAACTCCTTACTTACTATCATTATAAGCCTTGACAGTCATACTGGAGGGATCCAAATCCGTTGCCTTCATACCCAGCCTTGCCAGAATCTTCAATGGGCATATATTGATGGACGAGCCATCATCCACCATCACACAAGATGTCCTCTTGCCCCTCACTTCAGCTTTGATGAATAGTGGTTTGTTGTGATTTCTTCCCTCTGCCGGGAGCTCTTCCTAAGAAAAAATGATTGCATGCAAAGCTTCTTTTTGCACTGATTCGACAAACATTGCAGGGTTGGCATCCTCAGGCACTGATATCTTGCTCAAGGCCTCAACCATGGCCCACCTGTGCTCTTGAGATGCACACAACAACTCCCAGATGCTCACTTGTGCTCGGGTTTTCTTCAACTGCCGCAGCACTACATCTCCCTCATCATTCTCTGCGTTCTCAGCCACTTCTTTGCCCTATATTAACACTTCTTTACCCTTCTCAGCCGCATCACTGTAGAAACGCCCGCTGGGTGTCATGCCTCTCACCTCTTCTTCATCACTACTGGAGAAGTCTTCCTAGAAATTATTCCCCTATTCTATTTCATCTTCGCTGCTGCTATCCCAAATCCTCAGGCAAAAGGCTTGTTGGTCAAAGGATTTGAGGACAAGGCTTTCGGGTAGGCCGGAGTTTATCATATAGGTAGGTGGTAGGACAGAGTGGTAATTTGGTAAGGGGTTTTGGTGTGTGTTTGGACGTTCTGTTTCAGGGTCGGGTATCTTTTTGGAGTCTATAAGGTCTTGGATTTCATGGCGGAGGCGGGCACAGCTGTCGGTGTCATGGCCTTTCTGTTGGTGGAATTGGCAGTATTGGTTTAGGTTAAGATGTGGTGGTGGAGGGTGTGGAAGTGGTTTGGTTTCTACGGGTTTCAGCAATCCCTGTCTCTTTAATTTCTCCAGCACCTTAGAAAGGGTCTACCTAAGTTGGAGAATCGCCGGTTTCGGATGGTAGTAATCTCAGCAAAAACGGGCTTGGTACCTGAAGTTCCCCCAATAGGCCTCCTTTTCAGGCTATAGATGTTGGACAATTATGACCCATAGCGTCACTATTTGTACAGATCATGGTGTTGTTGTACAAATTAACTATGTGACAATGAGATTGCGCTCTTATCATTTGTGATTAGATCACCTAGATATCTAAATGATATGAGGTCCTTATGATTAGTTCCTGGATTGAGATGATATGAGACAGTATCAGTCCTCGAAGGATTAATCATTAAATATCCCTAGTCGTAGTATTATCGAGACTGGACATCGATAATGCGGAATAGACTAGTATTACACTTGTGCGATTTGTGAGGGCACAATAGCATAGTTCTCATATATATGGGTATTGGATACTCATGCAAGTGTAATAGGAGGTTGTGTTTACCAATAGTACGGAAACAGCTTCGCTCTGGATAGACCCCTTGGAATTCCATTGGTAGTATGACTACGTGTCTATGGAAGTCCGATATCAGGGTAGGTGTATTTGGTCTTAACCTGAGACTTGCACCGCTAATACTTGTGACAATCAATATGCTTTGGTTTTGGTCGTCTAGGGCTTTCACAGGTTCTGTGTATGCCTCTGCTAGGTGTATGAGAATCGTAGTGTATTGGGTGTGATGTCAAGACGGAAGTATCACTCCAGTCATAGTGGAGATGATGTCACATAGGATACAGTACTGGTGCTCTTAAGTACTGCAGTCATCAGGATGATATGACTAGGTCATGTTCATCCGATAATAGAGACTAGTTACCAGACATCCGACATATGCTTCGTACCGGGCAGACACAATTCCAGCCCCAAGCTTAGCACGTGACACCCGATACTGGATCGCAATACATTATACTACGTATACTACGCCTGACATAGATTATATATTCCAGTAAGAATATTTCTGGAGAATTGGGTAGGCATAGTGCTTTGCTAGAAGCCAACCATGTCTTGTAAATCGGTAAGCACGTGGTACGAGGTACGCACGTATTCGGATAATCCGATAACCGTATTTACTGCCAACATATCCAGGGATCTCTTGGGTCGCTTCCCAAAGATTCACCGATGATAGTTGATTTAATTAGAATTAATCTGGGATTAATTAAGAGAGAAAATTAATCTGGGATTAATTATAAGAGGGAAAATTAATCTGGGATTAATTATAAGAGAGAAAATTAATCTGGGATTAAATATGTTCGGAAGAGAGAGAACGTGATTAATTTGGAATTAATCGGTAGAATAAATTTAATAGTTAAATTTGATTTTTCTATTTAATTTTTTCGTATGGGCTAAAATTAATATATCGAATATATTAAAATGAATTGGATATCATTACGAAATTAAAGTCGGACTTTAATACGGACGAACGAATTAATTTAGAATTAATTCGCAAACAACGTTCGTAATATATTTGCGTGGCATCGTTGTTTAATTGATTTAGATTTAATTATTTAGCGACGAAAATTCGTTTAATCGGATTAAACGGAACCGAGCCACGGAAAATGTTCGTAGAGACATTTGAATTTTGAATTGAAATGTGGGGCCCACTTTAATATGGTAGTTGGGAGGGTAGTTGGCATTTAAGCCAATACCACTCTCCAACCACTTGGTTTAGGTGAAACCATTTTACCCCAACTACATGATTTTGGGTAAAAGGGTAAATCTTTTAACAAAACCAAAAAGGCTTCTCTCTCTCTTCATTCAACACACTTGTAACACATTTGAAAGAAATGAAAACCCTAAAATTCTCTACAATGGGCGTGAATAGCCTCCCTCTCTACACTTTTATTTTGTTGCAATTTCAAAGGAGCTAGCACTTCACAAATCAACTAAGGTGATAGGGAAACTTACTCAAAGCATGGAATCAACACAAAGCTTGGATCTTGGAGATCTCCTCCCAAAATTTAAAGCTCAAATCCGTTCGTTGTAAGTATTCCGCAACTTATATTGAATGTTTTAAACATGTTTTCATGCTTATTAGATCATTGACATGTTCTAGGAACACTAGCAATAGAGCTTTCTATTCTCTGCCTCTTCTTCCTCAATATCCATGACAGTTTCCCTCAGCTGTCGAAAGTCATTAATCATGGAGATCATTCTCCATAGTTTTCCATAAATGGAGGGCTTGGTGCCATTGATTATCATCTTAATTTGGTCCTTCTCTGAGGGCCAAGTCTGCATCTTCATGAGCTGGCTCCTCCAGCGGTCTACATACTCCTTGAAGCTCTCCTCCGGCTTCTGCTTAGTTTTTTCCAAATCGCGGAGTGACAAATCAATCTCCAAGTCTGTAACATACTGTTTCAGAAATGCATCTGCCAATTCCCTCTAATCTTCATTGACCTTCCTCTCAAGGCTATGATACAACACTACTGGTGCCCCCTCAAGTGACATCCCGAACATTTTCTGAACTTGACCCTTTGATAAACCCACTGAACTCATAACTGAAACATACTGACGGAGATGGACCCTCGGATCCTCATTCCTGTTGAACTTGGCTATATCTGGCATCTTGAACTGAGCTGGTAACTGTTCTTCAAAGGTCATTGCCTCATAATCTCGTAAGTCCTCATGTTTACCCCTCACTTTGCGAGTAACCGATTCTACCTGATCCCCAAGCTTCTGTAATTCTGCTTGAGACCCAATCATTCTTTCTGCCGCATATTCAGCCATATCATTATCCAAAGTGGGGATGTCATCCCCCAACCTGTTCGGAGGCTCCTCACGCCTCACATTCTCAGAATTTCCCCCAGCACGGGGCACAACCATATTTGCCATAGCAGTAGTCAAGGCTTGCAACTGTTCATTAATCTTGATGAGACTGGTCTCTAACTGATCCATACGGGATACCTCATTCTCTGATTCACTCATGTTTGTTATCGGCCTTTTAGTGAGTCTTCCCTCTTCCCTAATCCAATGAGAATCTATGATGTCTTTTAAAATTCTCAGTCAGCATGTATGCGTGCAATGCATGTAATATATAAGCCCATAAAAAACTTCACATTAGTTGGCCTATTATCATTTTAAAGCGTTCAATCACGCTATTGCGCGGCGCAAACTTGTCCCAGTTGAAAAAGGCCCAACAAGTTTACACTTTGCAATAACGTGGCTAAACAACTCCAAATGATGAGAGGCCCACACATAAAATGGCCCATCGGCATTTTAGAAACTTTTAGTCCAATTTTCATAATATACGAACTCATCCCAGTTTAAATGGCCCAACAAGTTCGCATTTCTGACAGCAAGTCCAATCGAATCCAAATGAAGATAGTCCCAAACATAAACATAAAGAAAAGGACTCATCCTTTGTTGCATCCGGCACGAGAAATAATTTCTACAGAGTGGCCCATCGGCATTTTAGAAGCTTTTGGCCCAATTGTCATAAGATACGAACTCGTCCCAGTTTAAATGGCCCAACATATTCACATTTCAGACAAGAAGTCCAATGAATCCAAATGATGATGGTCCCAAACATAAACATGAAGAAATAACTTCTACTAGTTCTACGACTAAAGTTCACAGATGGGTTTACGGTCGTGCGGACAAAGGCTCTCACTGACTAGGACTCCCCACTCAAGGGTTCGAACGACCAAGTGAGCGCACCTTTTTTTTATACACTAAGGTATGTGCCAACGAGTTATGGTGCATGACTGACTGTCAAATGGATTTCACGTTGTAGATTCCCCAGAGGGAGGCGGAGAGAACTCTCTTAAAAACCCAAGCCTCTTAGGCTCTTATCACTTGGTGGCAGAAATAAACAAAAAGTCTTCCAAATTAGTCCATCACAGTGAGCTACGGGTAATGATTATCTAGGTGCCTTCACAGCTTTTCCTTATAGAAAGGTAGTGAATGAAGGAAGACACCAAACCATTACCTAGCTCAAAAAGTACCTTTATTAAACCTCTTTCAACCCACTATAGACACGATTAAATAAATCATAAATCATAAACATCACAAGGCATGATTTCGGGGCCAATTCTCTATCCCTAGTGGAGTCGCCAGACTGTAGGACACAGATGTTGATGACACTGTTCTAGGCTCGCGGCCTAGTCAAGAGTACGGAATAGCCCGCGGGGGAACTAAACCTGAGAAATAACATGGAGTCACCACCCGGTGTGAACTGGGAAAATGATTGAAGACCGCACTCACCCCTCGCAAGGGAAGACCTCAAACCGTTGGGTTCAGAATGGTCTCTTACTTATGTCACTTGTAATGATATGATTTGTGCAATAAATTATCCGAATCTACACAACATACATTTCCAAGAGTATTTTATTTCTAAGTTCACATGCATGAAAATAAAGCTCATTTCTAAGTTTGCATATAACCTATATTTAAGTTTGCACGCATAAAAGTAAATCGGAATGACGGCAAGCATGAAATTTCATAAGCACATTATATTCATGGATACGGAAACACAAGTAAATGATAATTGTAACACAAGTAAATGATAATTGTACAAGCATGCATAAAAGTAAAACGGAATAGCGACAAGCATATAATTTCATAAACACATTATACTTACGCACACCGAAACACAAGTAAACAACGATTACACAAGCATGCATAATGAAGAGAAGCAATTAGATGCATAATGCAAAGAGATGATTAAAGAGGCAATTATACATCGAAATAAACGTGCAATGATGTGATACAAAAAAGTAAATAACGGAATAATGAATGGCGCGATAAATTATCGCGGTAAAGGTAGCCTTTTAGGCTTTTCTTCCCTCAAATAGAGAACCTTTACACCAACGTAATAAGCCCATGTGCGTTACATTATGATGCATGAATAAACGAGGAGATGGCATACAGTAAGAAAATAACGGAATAATAAAAGGCGCGGTAAAACATCGTGGCAAAGGTAGCCCTTAGGCTTTTGATCCCTCAAAATGGAGGACCTTTAATCTAACTTGATTTGCCAGTGCGCATGACATTACAATGTATAGAAAGTAAAGACAAAAATAATATAGAACTTTGTACGCTTGATTGAACATATCTCACATTCAATTAAACATATTTCGTCCGGCGCGGTAAAACGTCGTGGCAAAGGTAGCCCTTAGGCTTTTTATCCCTCAAAATGGAGGACCTTTAATCCAACTTGATTTGCCCATGCGCACTATATCATCAATACATAAACAAATAACGTACATAAAGTAAAATGGCGTAATAATAAAAGGCACGATGAATTATCGTGGTAAATGTAGCCTTTTAGGCTTTTCTTCCCCCAAATGGAGAACCTTTAGACCAACGTAATAAGCCCATGCGCATTACATTATAATGCATAAAAATAAACAAGACAAGGATATGGGACTTCATATGTTCGATTAAACGTATATCGCATTCAATCGAACATACTTTGTCTGGCGCGACAAAACGTCGTGGTAAAGGTAGCCCTTAGGCTTTTTATCCCTCAAAATGGAGGACCTTTAATCCAACTTGTTTTGCCCATGCGCACTTTATCATCAACACATAAACAAATAACTTGCAGAAAATAAATGGCGGAATATAAAATGCGGATAATAAATACACAAGATAAAATAAAGCAAAATATGTGTCGTTTACTCAAGTGGTACGTGGAGTTGTCTCCTAAGTACAGACCGCACTACCGTCCATTCAGATTCGGCTACGGAATTTACGTCTGGCTTTCCATCCTATATACCACGAGAGACGACATATTTTTCATTCATTCAAGGGCCACAACACACATTAACCAATGACTCTCATGCGAAGAAAATTCAATAAACAATTACAATATGAATAAAAATAAATAAGAAAGGTGCCCTCAGGTCTAACCTCTTTTGTAGTCTCTCGAAAACGCGTTACACGGCCGTCGGAGAGGTTGATGCTCCGCTACTCTTTCGGTTCACTAATCCAATGTTTTTCCTCGCCGTTTTGCTGTTTGGGCTGCTGTTTTCATTCCGTTTTACTGCTATTTTCGTTCCGTTTTACTGCTATTTTCGTTGTATTTTCTGGTCACTATTTTAAGGTAATTTAGGGACTATTTTTGCAGTATTAAATGGGATATGAAGGGGGTGCGGTTTTGGTGATTTTTGAGGGCAGTTTCCGGACTATTTTAGATGTAGTTTCGGGACAGTTTCTGGGCAGTTTTAAAGGGTCAAATACACGGCAAACTGGGCAGTTTTAAAGGGCAGCTGTGCGGCAGTTTAAGGGACTGGTCAGTGTGCATTTTTTCGATGGTGCAGTAGGTGCAGTTTACTGCTGTGAATGGCAGTGAAGGGGAGCGGCTGAACTGGGCAATATGTAGGGGTTTATACGTGATGCAGTAGGGGCATTATGTGTGATGTAGTAAGGGTGTTATGCGGCTGTTTGGTGGAGGAGTATGCGGCAGTTTGGTGAAGGAATATGCGGCAGTTTGGACTGGTTTTGTGTTGGTTTTTTGGTCGGCAATGCAAGGGATTTTCTTTCTGTCTTAGGCATTAATGCTTTGATGTTTTTCTTACGTTAATGTGTGTGAATGAGCTAGGAGAAGGCAATGGTTGGTTTTGTGTTTCTTTTATTGGCAAAGGCTATGGTGAATCCTTGTTTGAAAAGGAATGAGATTTGTTAATTTTGGATGTCTTTTAATTAGTGTAACACAAGGAAAGCATCTGGTTAATTATGGACATGATTTAGCTTAATTAGGAAGATCATATATTTGATTTGTTTTCATTTAGGTATGTGATTGTTTAGATTTTATTTGCTTTGTTTTAATTTCACCATGTGTTAAATATGTGTTTTGTTAATTTTGGATGTGTTTTATTGGGCTTGGGAGTGAATGAGCTTGGTGTGGGCGTGAGCTTGGTTCTTTTGTGGTGGACTTGTGGGCTTGATGTGTATTTCAAGGGTTTTGGGCCAAGGTTAAATGGTTTGCGGGGGTTTTGGGCTAAAGGTGTTTTAAAACGGAGGTCTAACAAGCGAGCCCGAAGCTAAACAAGCGAATAAAATCCAATAAAATACTGATTTCTGACTTTTCCCCTTCCGACGTCCTTTTTCCCGCGACTTCCGCTACTTAAAAGATAGTGCCTCCAAATGAGACTTATCATAGGGACTTATATGTAAAAATACAGTGCCTACAGTGAGTGATGTGTTTTTCTTTTGAAAATTTTATGATAACCTGACATGTGTTTTGTGATATTTGTGGTTATGTAAAGTTGGTAATTCTTGTGTGTTTTTTGAAATGATAAAGGGAATCTAAGTTTTATATTGACATGTTAGCATGAGTCTAATGATAGCTATTTGTATGTTTATGCATGACAAGTGATTTTTTATGTATGTCATGATAAATGGTAGAGATGTGTACATGGAGTTGGTGGATTTTATCAAGTTTTATGGGACTTTATTAGTAGAATTTATGAAAGCTTAGTGAAAAATTAGGTTGGCTTGTCTTATATGTAAGATATGATGATAAACATGCAGAATGTGTCTTGATATGACAATAAACATGTTTGTATGGAAGTCTTGATCCAGGTTGAATTGGAGCCTTAGTTTTTTTTGTTTTTTTTTGTTTTTTTTTTTTTTATGTTATTTGATCATGCTTTTGCTTTCGTGAGTCTCGTTTCATGTTCTCAGTTAAGTTAACATTTTCTGTCTATAATTAATTTTCCTTCTATATAACCTAGATCATGTGTAAGGTTCAGATTATCTGTTAGTTTACGTATTTAGTTTCCAGATTATCTTGAGTTACACCATGTGGTTCATGTGTATATATTTCATAATTCTAGTATGTGTTTCCCCATGTTTCTCAAGTTTTTCAAGCCATGATATAGAATTCTAGTGCATATTGAGTCAGCCATTGCAATTTATGTCAGTTAATTCAATAAGGATCATGTTCTTATATTAGTTAGGACAATGTTAGGTTATTAATGTAACATATATGTCTGTTTCAGATTTACAAGTTAATTAGCATATGTATATGTTTCATGTTTTCAGACAGAGTTTTATAAATTCTAGATATGTTATAGAAAATATTTTTAGCAGTTTATGCATATATGAGTGTATGATTTTCAAAATTGAGTTGAAACTAAGAATGGTTTTGGAATTTAAAAAAGGGTTTTAAAAGAAAAGTTTTAAATGTTTTTGAAAGAAAAGTATTTCAGAAAATGTTTTACAGTTTTGAGATTTTAAAGCATGAGTTTTATGTATTCGGGGCATGAGGGGAAAACTCACCCCAGTATGTAACTTGAAATATAGGTGGAATTGACGGATACAGAGAATATGTGCACATATAAAGCTAGGATGACGGCATAGGTTCATGTACCTAGACTCTAGTGGTGGCTATGTCCAGTTGAGTCGTTTTCCTGGACATAGAGCTCTACGTTCAGTTGAGTCGTTTTCCTGGGTGTAGGGCACCACCGGTTCAGAGACGCCCAGTTGAGTTCTTTTTCTGGGCGTCATCAGTTTCAGAGACCCGGTTGAGTTATTCCCGTACACGACTAGTTGAGTCATTTTCCTAGACATAGAGCAATTTTCAGTTTTCATATATTCAGTGTATGGATTTCAGATTTTTAAAACATAGTTTTAGAAATCATATTTCAGTAAACAGTTTTCAGAAACTAGATTTCAGAAAATAGTTTTCAGAAACCAGATATTTAAAATATGGTTTCAGAAAAAAATAAGTTTTATTAAGAGACCTTCTAACAGAGTTTCAGAAAATAGTTTTCAGAAAATAATTTTTCAAAAAAGATTTTCAAAACGTATTTTTTAAAAACATGGCTTGATAAAGTAGAGTATAACTCATAAGTTATTCATATAGATCATAAATTCTAGAAAATCATTTGAGATACATATAGTTGATGTTAATGCATGATAGCATGATTACATCTATGTGTTTATGTTTGATGTATGTGTGCATTGTATGCTTACATGGAAGGAACAGTTTGGAAAACACTAGTACATGATTATATGATTTCATATACATGTTTGTATAGTTAATATTAGTCTGTTAGATGTTTAATAGAAAGAATATTTTTTATTCCGATTTGATGATATTTCAATGAGAAAAAAGAAGATAAATATGATAGATGTCAAACTGATTAGCAAAGAATAAGTATGTAAGTACTAAGATATTAAAGTGGTGCAGTAGAAGCGTGATGGATATGGATTTGTTAGTTAGTGATATAGAAACTTGATGTATTTAATATGGATGTTTGTTAATGCAAATGGTAAATAGAAGTTAAGTATGTGTGTGATCAGATAAAAGGATTGATGACAAAGTAATATGTTTGTAAATGGATAAGAAATAATTAGTTAGTTTTGACCTAATACATAATTGCATGACCACATAGACAGACAAGTTAATTCAGAAACATGATTCAAACTTTGTGTGTGGTTGATGCTCAAGAAATGAGCATACTTACTTATTGAGTCTTATGACTCACAACCCAACAATGTTTGAGTTTTCCAGGTTGGTGACCTGATCGGTTAACCACAGACTCCAGAGCTTGAGGAGCCGGATAGCAGCGTTGTAGTCAGCCAGTCACCAGGTCTTGGGTGGATGAGAGTCAAGTTGTTATAAGTTTACTTGTAGGGAATTAAATTGTAAAAGTTTTTATTTATACGTATTTTCGGGCATGGAGCCCAATCGTTTTATGTCTTGAGTTTATTGTTTTAATGTATATTATGTGTTTGGGCCCTATAGGTTGTTGGAGGTGCTGGATTTTGATCCAAGATGCATGACTTTTAGCAGAGATCATGCCAAAATTTAATCAGAGTCAGAGGCTTATGAAGTCAGGATTAGCCTGTCTCCAGCCTGTATTATCCTGGCTTAGGCGGGATGTTACACTTAGGCAGAAGCTTTGCGTTTGAGCTGAGTTAGAACGTAAATTGTGGGATTTGAATGCATATTTTTATTTTTAAGTCTTTTCCCATTCCTTTTTGGGTTTGAAGAAGCCCATATCATTTGATTCGGTAAGAAAATATTTATATATAAAAGAAGGCTTAAAACCTTATGAGAATAATAGAGAAGAGAAAAAAAAAGATAGGAATTCTTCTTTGAGTTTTTATGTTGGCCTTGTGTTATTAGAACGTAAATTGCGGGATTTGAATGCATATTTTTATTTTTAAGTCTTTTCCCATTCCTTTTTGGGTTTTAAGAAGCCCATATCATTCGATTCGGTAATAAAATATTTATATAAAAAAAAGAAGGCTTAAAACCTTATGAGAATAATAGAGAAGAGAAAAAAAAGATAGGAATTCTTCTTTGAGTTTTTATGTTGGCTTTGTGTTACTAAACTTTTTTGCTTGGTCGAAGGAAACTAAAACCTTGGGATCAATGCAACTGTAAGATCTAATTTATTTTCATTGTTTAATTTATTCTTTTAGTATCGAATGTTCATCTATGATTAATTTCATGATTGTGTCGTTTGATTCCTAGGAGGCCTACTAGTTTATTATTCGTTACAATTTATTGCTAGTTTACTCTAAATTCAAGGGAAAATTCTTACTAAGTAATTGTAGGTTGTTTAAAAACTTTTTTCATGATATTTTTTCAGTTTTCAATAGCTTGGTTAACTTTGTTGATGACATTTCAACTGTGATATTTTTGGGAAAGTTAATTGGAGTTTTACCCGAGGATGAGTAAAGGTTAAGTGTGGGGGAATTTGATGAGAATGCAATTAAATTTTTCTCCCTTAATATTTGATATTTAATACTTATTTTGTCTCTAAATAAACCCATTATTTTCATATTTTGATTTATGATGCAATTGAAGGCTTTAAACGTAAACAATGCTAATTGGACAATTATTGGATAATTTTGACGATGCTCTGTATTCTATGAATAACTTTCTCATCCAAGCTCCAATTGATATGAGGTTAGTTTCACTAGAACGTAGACTCAATGACTATCTCGTGCATAAAAATAACGCTTGATTTGATTAAGAGACGAGAAATTTACAAGCATTTGAAGTTACACCTCAGAACTAGTCCATATATAACATATGTATGTTTGAGTGACGTTCATCGGAGCGTTCGAATGAATCAAGGCAGAAACTCTGTACAAGAGTAGAGTGCGACATAGTTTCTAATGCTTTAAGGCATAAGCTTTGCGTTTGAGTTGCATTAGAACGTAAATTGCGGGATTTGAAAGCATATTTTTATTTTAAAGTCTTTTTCCATTCCTTTTTGGGTTTTAAAAAGCCTATATCATTAGATTAGGTTAGAAAATTATTTATATATAAAAGGAGGCTTAAATCCCCAATGAGAATAATAGAGAGGAGAAAAAAAAGATAGAAATTCTTCTTTGAGTTTTTTTGTTAGTTTTGTGCTGCTAAACTTTTGTAAATGGTCGAAGGAAACTAAAACCTTGGAATCAATGCAACTATAAGATCTAATTTATTTTTATTTTTTAATTTATGCTTTGAGTATCGAATGTTCATCTATGATTGATTTCATGATTGTGTCGTTTTATTGCTAGGAGGCCTACTAGTTTATTATTCGTTGTAATTTATTGCTAGTTTACTCCAAATTCAAAGGAAAATTTTTACTAAGTAATTATAGGTTTTTAAAAACTTAGTTCATGATATGTTATGAGTTTTCCATAGCTTCATTATCTTTATGGATGACATTTCAACTGTGATGTTTTTGGGAAAGAGAATTGGAGTTTTGCCCGAAAACGAGCAAAGGTTAAGTGTGGGAGAATTTGATGAGAATGCAAAGTGTTAAATTTTTCTCCCTTAATATTTAGTATTTAATACTTATTTAGTGTCTAAATAAACCTATTATTTTCATATTTTGATTTAGGATGCAATTGAAGGCTTTAAATGTAAACAATGCTAATTGGGCAATTATTGGATAATTTTGACGATGCTCTGTATTCTAGGAATAACTTTCTCATCCAAGCTCCAATTGATATAGGGTCAATTTCACTAGAATGTACTCAATGACTATCTAGTGCATAAAAATAACGCTTGATTTGATTAAGAGACGAGAAAGTTCAAGCATTTAAAGTTACACCTCAGAACTAGTCCACACAGAACAGATGTACATTTGAGTGACTTTTGTGGGAGCGTTAGAATGAATCAAGGCAGAAACTCTATATAAGAGTAGAGTGCGAAAAATTTTCTAATGCCCTGAGGCAGAAGCTTTGCGTTTGAGTTGCGTTAGAAAGTAAATTGCGGCATTTGAATGCATATTTTTATTTTTAAGTCTTTTTCCATTCCTTTTTGGGTTTTAAAAAGCCCATATCATTAGATTAGGTTAGAAAATTATTTATATATAAAAGGAGGCTTAAAACCCTTATGAGAATAATAGAGAAGCGAAAAAAAAAAGAGAAATTCTTATTTGAGTTTTTATGTTGGCTTTGTGTTGCTAAACATTTGTGCTTGGTTAAGGGAAACTAAAACCTTGGGATCAATGCAACTTTAAGATATAATTTATTTTCATTGTTTAATTTATAGTTTGAGTATCGAACGTTCATCTATGATTAATTTCATGATTGTGTCATTTGATTGTTAAAAGGCCTACTAGCTTATTATTCATTGCAATTTATTGCTAGGTTAGATATCCAATTTGTAATTGTTTGATTCATCTAACTTAAGAAGCAATTAAGATTTCATGATTTGTAGCATCAGAAACTATTAAACTTTAGGAACACATGACTAAAGTAAATAAATCTGCTTGTGTTTTTGTTGTTTAACTTCATCGATCTATCTAATTCTTAAGGCTGCCATTAGATTAAACCTTAGCGTTTATCTTAGGTTGTTTCTAGTAGTTAGGGTTAATTAGATCACTTGTTTTCTATTTAATTATGACTTAGATATATATTTGCATTAATGATCAGTTGTAAAATTCCAATGGTGGATGTTGACTTAGACCAATGATTTTTCTCCTCTTGATTGACCTTAATACTTTGATTTGAATTTTTTTATTGTGTTTATTAAAATTGTTTATGTTAAATTCTAAATCCCTTTTATTCACATGGCATAAATTAGACTAGATACTCCCTGTGAGAACGATCCTTACTTGCACTACTACATATATCTTTTACGAGTTTAGGTTTTTTTTGGTTGCCTACTACCGCACACCACCTTTTATATCCCCATAGAATGCCCAACCGGATATGCCTGGAGAAAATATCTTGCTAGACATATTTGAATATCCGACTAGACTTATATGAAGAAAAATGTCTAGCCGTGTCTTGCAAATGGATGAAATGCAACTGTGATGTTCTGGCACCACACTCACGGGTTCAGCCATGAAATGGGATCAAAAGATGAAGACAAACAAACATTTAGCGGATCATAAATAGAGAAATTATTCCGAAATCAGAAAGCCATTATAACCCTGGGAAAATTTTAGAGACAATGTGAGTTTTTATAGATGTCGGATGTGCAATTACTTGATTCTACATTGGCGTAAGAAGTCAGGAAAGCCTTAGGAATGAGGATAAATATCAGACAGTTTCGGGAATGGAGTAGAGCCTTAGGAATGAGGATGAACAAAAGACCACTCTAGGAATAGATTAAAACCTTGGGAATCGAGTAGAGCTATGAGAATAGGGACAAACAACAAACAACTCTAGGAATAAAGAAGAGTCTTGGGAATGAGGATGAAGAATAGACATCTCCAGAAATAGATTAGAGCCTCGAGAATGAGGATGAACAATATAAAATTTTGGGAATGGAGTTAAGCCTCGAGAATGGGGACAAGAGATCAAAGCATCTCACAACCGAGATCGAAAAATCTCATAACTGATGGAGTATTGGGGGACCAAACAATCCATCAGCCATTATAGCCAGGATCAAAGCATCTTATCACCGATCGAAGCATCGGGGGACTTGAGGATCAACTATCATAGCCGGGATCGATACATCTTACAACCGATCGAAGCATCGAAGGACCCGCGAGTCCATCAACATTCACCAAGCTATATATCGAGATCATAACATCTTACCATCGGAGGGCCTAAAGGCCCATCAACCAATAAACAGATTGCTATAAAGCAAGGTAAGGCTTGTGATACCCAGTAAACCAGGTAAGTAAAAATACATGCATGACTTTGATAGACTTGTCATTGGCACACAATGTACAAGCATCCCAAGGTAGAGGTGACTATAGAAATTGTATTTTTTTACATAGCCTAATACTTGTCTCATGTGGGGCACCACCTAAAAGCTTGAAAAGTTGCAAGGTTAAATTTCATATGGGAATGAAACTCTAGAGAATTCCAAAAAATAGCCATGTCCCAGCCGAATATCACCTATGTTCGGCCAACCTTTTATCAGTCCTACATATCTGACCAGACATACATTTGAACCCTAAATCCGGTCAAATATATGACAGTTTTTAGTGAATCTAAAGATTATTAATCATTGGAATCATATGATATGATTAATATTCGACTAGATATATATTTCAAATAAATATCCGACTAGATATATATCGAGCTATCAACCAGTGTGCAGATTTTCAATTACTGAAGTTATAGATATGATTGATGTCCGACTGGAGGTATGACTCAAGATAAATATCCCCCCGATCATAGATCGAGTTGTGGCTGGCGCTGTAGATTGGCAATCACTGGAGACAGTGAGGGGATTTAATTTCCCCTTCCATTTTTTGATTTAGCCTAATCACTATAAAAATGGGCCTAATCCTTTATAAAAGAAGCTGAAATCTGGTCTATGGCAAGAAAATTCTAAAAATCTAAGAGAAAAATAATAAAGAATCCTACAAATTCCCTGAGGTTTCCCACCTTTTTGGCAAGTAATCCAGCGATCATCCAAGATTTCAGAGGTACTTTATGAGTAAGCTACACTTAAGGTACGACCTGCGGGCACTTGATTTTATTTCCGCAATTTATTTCCATGCTTTTGCATTCTTGTTCTGACATAGTATATCTGGGCCGACTTGATATATCTGGTCAGACTACACAAGTCGAAGAAATGTCTAGCCATATTCAAATAACATCCGGTCATATCCCGTTATGATTGTTTTCCTTTGGTATATAGAATGGCAACCCGAACATAAATTCCATAACCAATTCGAATGGACGGTAGTGTGTGGTCTGTACTCGGGATACAACTCCACGTACCATTGGGAAATAATTATTTAAAAGGCCGGTTTTTACATAATAGCTTTGATTAATACCATGTTATTTTAAGCTTATTACTGTAACAATACATGGTTCCGTGTTTGGTATCTGTTAGTTCACGTGAAATATTCGACCAGACTTTTGATATATCTGGTCGGACATTCTCGATGTGAAACAATATGCGGTCAAGCTTCTCCGAGGTCAGGTCGGCGAGACAAGTCTCATTTTTTTTTTAATTATAGTCGTTTATGTATTGTTATTCTGTTTACTTACTGTTTCATTACTATTATTTTTCTTCTATTTGTTTTATCATTTCTATGTCATCATTGTTCTACTAGTATTGTTATCCATGCATGATTCTGTGTTCATTTTATCTGTCTGGTTTACAAATTATCCAACCATACTTAATATAAGTCCGACCAAACATTAAGCACACAAGGTATGTACGGCCTAGCTTGTGTACTCTTTTCTGTTTACTTTATTGACTTTCTTTACTGTTGCCTCTGTTTTATAGTCATTTATTTTTTGTTATCTTATCATTTAATTATTATTGTTATCTAAGCATGTTTCTGCACTATTTATGTTTCTGTTTAACGACAAATATTCGGCCAGACTTGCGCTAAGTTCGGCCGGACATAAATTGCATAAAGAATGTCTGGCCTGGCTTTAGTGAGATGTGTATTCTGATCTGTTTAATTCGCATTTTGTTATTACTTTAGTAATTGTTTGACATTTGTAACTTTCTAAATTGTTTTCCTTTTATTACTGCCTTTATTATTAAATGTTTGCGCTATTATGTGCCTTTAAAACTGTCATTGTGTGATATTACATTATAAGATATGGTGGTGCCACATTCAAACCTAAGTATTATACTGGCATCAGTAAGAGAGCATTCTAAACCCATGCTGGTTTAAGGTCAGACCTTGTGAAGGGTGTAATGCGGCCTTAAAATATTTCCAATACTTTATATTGGGTGGTAACTCCTTCATTCTCTTGGTAGTCCCTCTTGGGCTATCCGTACTCTATATGGAATGCGAGCCCAAAGTGTCGTGGTCGCCTGCATCATAAGCATAACGGTAAACCTCGCTTCGCTCCTACACCTTTGACTTTCACTTTCTCAGCAACCAACACATCATAAATTTATATGTTCATATCTTGGGGAAACTGTTAAAGTTTGATTTTGCAGATTGAATCAAGTGGAGTGAGATTTTAATTGTCAATTAATGACACCATTGGTTTTCTAACTATTCATCGTAATCGCAGCTAAGCTACGAAGCACAATCATGTTACCAATACAAGTCTTCGTGATTGCTTTGGCCTTGTCACATTCACTGCTGATTTTGTTGCCTGATCTTGTATGTAGGAGCTCTAGAAATTTATCTAACATGATTATCAGGCAGGCAGAAGCATCACAACAGGAAATCCAAACTAGCAGCAAATCCAGCAAGCTTAAACAAGAAAAAAAGCAGCTAGAAGGGTTCTATGATCAACTGCATATTGTTAAAGAAGTTGTCACTGAGAACTCAGTAAGTGTTTCTGTTAGGAAGTGTCCAGAGACAGCTAAGAAGCTTCTATATTTGGAATCTGATCTCGCTGAAGATGTTATTGTTCACTGGGGGGTTTGTAGAGTGACTCTAAAAATTGGGAAATTCCAGCTGAACCACATCCTCCTGAAACAATTATATTTAAGAATAAGGCTTTGCGGACTCTATTAAAGGTTAGTACTGAAAATATATTCTCTCAGTATGAGTTTTAATTATGTACATTAAGTTCTTAATAGTAATAAATCTGGGAGATGGTACATGGAGCTCAAAGAAAAAGCCACAAAATTATCTTCACTTGGATTCTCCATCCACAGAATCTGTGTCACTGAAGGTTACACAAAGGATTTATATAACTTAAATTCCAGGTATGTTTGCAATCTGCAGAATGATTTATGATCAACATTATTTCTTGAGAATAAAAGGAAAATTGCAAAATTGTGATAATGAGCATATGTCTTTTCCCATTACCTACTTGTTCAGCCACAAAGAAATTACCATGATTGAACAAACCATTCATTAAATTGCATTATTTCTTGTTTGAAAATGGTGTTGGATATTACATAATTTGTGTATTTTCATTGCTTATATCATTGTATTGAGGATTCTCAATTATAAATGATTTTTGCTGTGCCGTATACCAGATATGGAAATATTGATGAGCTGAAGGATGTTGTGAACAAATTTCATGAAGTTGGTATCAAATTTCTGGGAGATGTTGTCTTACATCACCGCTGTGCATGGAATATTTTTGGTGGCCGTTTGAATTGGGATGATCATGCAGTTGTTGGAGATTATTCACATTTTCAGGTATGCATGCCTGTGTGGTTTGTAAAATTTGAAAATTATGCATTTTTCAGAGAAAAAATAAACATTAATTTCATATAAGTAAGGGTAAGGTTGTATGTATACATATTATATCCTCCTCCGATCTCATAATGTGAGAAACCTCGAGAGTTGATTCATCATTCGAAGAGAATATAACAGTTATTAGTATCACGCAAATGCTCATTACATGCATGATATTATTTCTCTTTTAAAAATGCCAAGGTTGCTGACACATGGAATTGCCCAGATTTTGAAATGGACTGATTATCTTTGATTCATTTATGAAAAAAAAATAAGACAACCTTAAATATCCTAGGAATGCCCTTCCTCCGGAAAAATATGGTATTTTGGTTGAAATAATATATTGTTTGTGAAAGTTGTGTATAAAGTCGTGATAAATTTTTATACAAAATTGTTGTCTTTGTGAGCAACATTGAGATTGAAATTTGTTTATATTATATATTATCTCTCAACATATGTTATTAATAATTGCTAATAATATAAAACTTGTTTTTGACAAAGATACATTTCATTATACTTTTTTGGCAAGAAAATGCAAAACCAATTTTTTATTATTTGTACTTGATCGTTGTAATGATATTTTAAACATATTATGTTATAATTTAAATTCTCTATACACTCTATGTCAAAAAAATATTTTCATTATGAAATATATTTTGTTTTCATATAATTTTTAGTTTCAAATATAATTTTTTAGATTATATTTGATTATAAAAATATTAATACAGGAGCACGAATGTGATTATATAATAGATATTAAAAATTTTAATTATTGTGAATTAATTACTGATACCAAAGTCACATAAATTACTGATACTAAATTTTTTAAATATTATTAGTAATTTTGTGATGCTATTGTGTAAATGATATACTGATGCTAACATAAATTATTGACACCTAAAAGTGTTAGTATTTTCCTGACTTTATCGTGTCAGTGATATACTGATACTATGACGTCGGCGACCACGACACTATTCTCGTAGCCCGTAGAGAGTACGGATAGCCCACGACGGACTTATCAGAGAATAAAGGAGCTGCCACCCAATATTAGAGACTGGGAATGATTTAAGGCGCACTACATCCCCCGCAAGGTCTGACCTTAAACCCGTTTGGGTTCTGAATGATCTCTTACTAATGTCAATATAACATCCAGGTTCAAAAGAGGATCCATATGTCTTATAATGCAAGAATCACACAGAACAGTTTATAGTTGATGCAATTAAGGTCCGGCCAAATATATATTGTTATGTCTGGCCGAACTTACTGGATGTATGGCCAAATTTGCTACGTAAACCAAAAAGATCAGAAACACAAAATTATATCCAGTTTTAAGACGCATTACAACCCACACAAGGTTTGGAATGGTCCCTTACTGAAGCTAGTAAGAAATCCAAGTTCAAAAGAGGATATGTTTCTTATAATGCAAGAATCATACAGAACGATTTATATTTCATGTAATTAATGTTCAGACGAATAATATTGCTATGTCCGGCCGAACATGCTGATGTCTTGACGGATTTTCTCTATAAACCAGAAAAATCAAAAACGTATAATTATATCCAGATGACAGCCATGACAACATCAGAAACAATTAGATCGAAAGCAAAGCAGTAACAATAATAAATAAATAATTAAATAAAATAAAAGCAAGATGATAAATATAGATGCAAGACCGTGCACGTTCGTTTTCATGTGGTATATGGAGTTGTATCATGAGTGTAAATCATACTACCGTTTATTCGAAATTGGCTATGGAATCAAAGTCCGGGTTTCTATCCTATATTCCACAAAACACAAACGGCTGGATGTAACCAATTGAGCCGCCGGATTTTCTGTGTGACTATTGTATGTCCGGCCGGATATGCGACATCAGTTTAGTAAACTAAAAAACAAGAAAGTAAAGGTTTGAGACCTTCAGGTCGTACCTCAAGCGTTAATGAGTTCCTAGAACACCTCTAAAAGTTTTAGGATTGTTGTTGGATATCTTGCTGGAGTAAAGGGATTGCTACTATTTTTTGGTTTTTTTTTACGTTCCAAAAAGTCCCATCTTCGTGTTTTTTATCCCTTTTTATAGGATTGATGCTGGATCTCTTACTGGAGTATACAGTTGGTTAACAAGGAAATGATCATTCTATTCAAGAAATCGATTAGGAATGAAAGTAAGTTATTATGGAAATTGGCTAAGAAGGAAAGAGATCGAATCCTTCGGCAAAACTGAAAACCCAGTGCATATCTGGTCTGATATTATGGTTTTATGTCCGACTGGACATAGGTAATGTCTGGCCTGGGTTTTAGGCGTTCTCTTGGATCTTCTGTGGTTTTTCCCTTCTAGCGTGAAACCTTACAACTTTCCCAAACTTTTTAGGTGTGCTCTCATAATAGACTTATCTTCGGGCTATGCATAAAATGCAGTGTGTACACCCAGGTTTTTTTATAACATCAATTTCTATTTATTTTTTTTAATTTAATGTCTTAATAAAGACATTAAAGATGCTATCATTAAAAAAATGTAACCTCCAACTTTTTAAAATGATGAGATTCTAAAATCAAAATTTTAAACTCACCTTTGTAAATCAAATGGCATGGCCAGCCATGTAAGAGTTCGTACTACACTGAGGATT
>SKCR01052945.1:0-101091 GCA_019454045.1 Zanthoxylum bungeanum | reverse complement strand
GCGGTGGATTGTTTATGTGATGAATCATCACTTTTGGGGCACGTACCTTAAGGGATAAAAAGGTGCGCTCATTGTGGTCGCTCGAACCCTTGAGTGGGGGAGAACCTAGTTTGGGCAACCCTTCACCGTGGAGCCTTATCCATGCCTAAAATGTAAGCCACATATGAACCTAGTCCGTGTATCCTATGAAGCGAAGCTACCCCTTTGATTTGTGTTTTGGTGTTGGTTTTTCTATAATTAGTCCCAAAGAAAGAATAACCATAGAAATAATATATCATACATGCAAAGCTTGAAGGGCAGAAGGCAGAATCATACTTACAACTTTGTGACGAAAATGGAAGAGGATCCTTGAGCCTCCAATGTGGGTGTTTTGCGGCCAAGAACAGAATGAGAGAAGCTTCAATCTTTGGGCTGTTTCGGCCAAGAAAAACAGTGTGAGAAGCTTCAAATCTTCTAGTATCCAAGCTCCAAGGATGTTTCCCTATCACCCTCCTTTGATCCCTTGTTGTGCTAGCAAAATGGAGAAATGAAAAACAATTTTTCTGCCATGGATGAAGCTCACGGCGTGCGTGAAGAAGAAGGAGAGGAGAGTGTGGGTCTTTTCAATTTCTTGTTCTCCTTTTTGTTTCAAAAACCGTGAGTCAAGAAAAAAAAGCAATAATGATGCATGATATACCAAAATGAATTTTTAGATAAAAAAATCTTCAAAAACCGTGAAAGCTTTTTCCCTCCAAAAATTCATTAAATGGCATCATTATCTTACATTGAGAATAGAGACAATGTATCATCCCATAAAGGTGACTAGATACATCCATCATCTATTCGTGTCAAGTGATGAGATATCGCGATGTGATTTGCGGATCCCACCCGTTTCAAAATACGAATGTGTCCGCAAACACTTTCGGGCTCGATTTCGCTAATTCCGAATTAACGCATTTCCGTCGCGACGAGAATTAATAATTACGCCTAGCGAAATTACTATTCAGATCGCTAACGAATTAATTCTAAATTAATTCGTTTGCCCGAATTAAAATCCGATTTTATTCCGCGTCGAAATCTAATTTCGTTTAATAATATCGAATATATTATTTTATCGATTAATTCCAAATTAATCGATCTCTCTCTCTCTCCTAATAAGGCATTTTATCCAAGATAAAGTTTCTCCGTAATTAATCCAAGATTAATAAAGTTCGAATCAAACATCATAGGTGAATCTTCAGGAAGCGACCCAAGAGATCTCCGGATATGTTGGCAGTAAATACGGTCGTTGGATAATCCAACACGTACGTACCTCGTACTACGTTTTTACCGATTTACAAGACAAGGTTGGCTTCTAGCAAAGCGCCATGCCTACCCAATTCTCCAGAAATATTCTTACTGGAATATTAGATCTTTATCAAGCGTAGTATACCGTAGTATCGCGTACATCGATCCAGTATCGGACGATCACATGTTAGGCCTGGGGCTGGAAATGTGTCTGCCCCGTACGAAACATATATCGGATCAAACAACTAGTCTCTTTAAATCGGACAATCCTGACCTGGTCATATTGTCCCGACGGTTGCAACCTTTTATAGAGTACTAGTTCTGTATCCTGCGTGATCATCATCTCCATATGTCTGAAGTGATACTTCCATCTTGACATCACATCCAGTACACTACGATTCTCGATAAACCCAGAAGAGGCGTACACAGAACCGGTTAAAGCCCCGAACCACCAAAACCAAAGTTTACCGATTGTCGCAAGTACTAGCGATGCAAGTCTCAGGTTAAGACCATATACACCTACCCTGATGCGGCATCCCATAGACACGCAGACATACTACCAATGGGATTCCGCGGGGTCTATCCAGAGCGAAGCTGTTTTCCGTACCATCGGTAAAACACAACCTCCTATCGCACTTGCATAAGTATCCAATACTTAAATATATGAGAACTATGCCGTTGTGCCATCACAACTCGCACAAGTGCAATACTAGTCTATTCCGCATTATCGATGTCCGATCTCGATAATACTCCGACTAGGGATATTTAATGATTAAACCTTTTTGTATTGATACTGTCTCATATCATCTCAATACGGAATTAATCATATGGACTTTTGCCATCAATATATCAAAGTAAATAATTTTACAAAACGGCAAAAGGCAATTTCATTATCACATAGTTGATTTTGTACAATAATACAATATCATTTACAAAACAGTGACGCTATGGGTCATAATGTCTAACAATCTCCCACTTGGCCTATAGCCAGTCACTCAAGCATCTAATACCTGAACTATGTATATGTCGTTCAAACACTTGCTGAAGAACAGCCTTCGTCAGCGGATCTGCAATGTTGTCATCTGATGCGACCTTCTCGACCTTTACATCGCCACGATGTATAATCTCCCGAATCAGATGGTAACGCCGAAGAACATGCTTGGATCGTTGATGAGACCTTGGTTCCTTAGCTTGTGCTATAGCCCCGTTATTGTCACAATACAATGGCACGGCTCAGCTGCTAACGGAACTACTCCTAATCCGATTAGGAATTTTCGGATCCAAACTGCCTCCTTTGCTGCTTCTGACGCAGCAATATACTCCGCTTCAGTTGTTGAATCGGCAACAGTATCTTGCTTGGAAGATTTCCAGCTCACTGCTCCGTTATTCAAACAAAAAATGTACCCCGATTGCGACTTGAAGTCGTCCTTGTCGGTTTGGAAACTTGCATCGGTGTACCCAGACACCTCAAGTTCTCCACCTCCATAAATTAAGAAAGCATCCTTAGTTCGTCTAAGATACTTAAGGATATTCTTAACTGCCATCCAGTGACCTTCACCTGGATCGGCCTGATAGCGACTGCACATGCTCAAAGCATATGACACATCAGGTCGCGTACATATCATGGCATACATGATCGATCCGACTGCCGAGGCGAACGGTATCCGACTCATGTTATCTCTCTCTTCTTTAGTCTTAGGACACATGTCCTTAGACAGAAGGATACCACGTGACATTGGCATCAATCCCTTCTTGGATTGATCCATGTTGAATCGCTTCAACACTTTGTCAATATATGTACTCTGGGAGAGTCCAAGCAGCTTTCTAGATCTATCCCGGTAGATCTTTATTCCCAGAATAAAGGCTGCTTCTCCCAGATCTTTCATGGAGAATTTTAATGAAAGCCAAGCTTTCACCGACGTTAGCATGGGAATGTCATTGCCTATAAGCAATACGTCGTCGACATAAAGGACAATAAAAGTCAGTGCTCTCCCACTAACCTTCTTGTATACACAAGGGTCATCATCGTTTTGTACGAAATCATATTCTTTTATGATCTCATCAAAAACGCTGATTCCATGACCGTGATGCTTGCTTCAATCCATAAATGGATCGATTTAACTTACAAACCTTGTTGCAAGTCTAGGTACGATAAAACCGTCAGGTTGTTGCATATAAACATCCTCCAAAAGGTTTCCGTTAAGGAAAGCGGTTTTAACGTCCATCTGCCATATCTCGTAATCGAAATATGCAGCTATTGCAAGCATTATCCGAATGGATTTAATCATGGCAACGGTGAGAAAGTTTCGTCATAATCAATACCATATTGTTGACGATACCCTTTTGCTACAAGCCTAGCTTTGTACGTTTGCACGTTGCCATCCATGTCGGTCTTCTTTTTGAAGATCCATCTGCATCCAATAGGCTTTACGCCTTCTGGTGCATCAACCAGTGTCCAAACTTGGTTGGCATACATGGAATCCATCTCGGACTTCATGGCATCTTGCCATAAAGCGGAATCAATATTCTGTATTGCTTCCTCATACGTAGTCGGTTCATTATCCTCAATAAGATTAATATCTACATGAGGCGAGATCAGGAACCCATACCTCTCAGGTACCTTCCTGACTCTCTCCGACCTACGCGGTCCTTGTGTATATGAAGATTGTGGTACAGACTCATCCTGGATGGTCTGTTTATGTTCCGTCGTTGATTCATTGCCAGGAACAGTATCACTACGATTTTCATCGAGCTCCACTTTCCTCCCACTTACCACTGCATCTAGGAATTCCTTCTCAAGGAAAAATGCATGTAGAGCAACAAATACTTTGTTCTCTTGTGGGTGATAGAAGTAATATCCTTTGGTTTCCTTAGGATATCCCACGAAAAGGCATTTATCTGATTTGGGTTTTAGTTTGGTACCTTCCAAACGTTTAACATATGCCCAGCATCCCCAAATCTTCAGGAAAGAGAAACCTGGTTTCCTCCGTCCATATCTCATATGGAGTCTGTTCAACAGACTTTGACGGAACCTTATTCAAAATAAGTACTGCACTGTTTAAAGCGTATCCCCAGAAGGATATAGGTAGCTCAGTGCGACTCATCATCGACCTTACCATGTCTAACAAGGTACGGTTTCTCCGTTCAGAGACACCGTTTAATTGCGGTGTTCCAGGAGGAGTCCACTGTGAAAGAATACCATTTTCTTTCAAGTAATCTTGAAACTCATAACTTAAGTATTCGCCACCACGGTCCGACCGCAATGTCTTAATACTCTTGCCTGTTTGTTTTTCTACTTCGTGTCGAACTCTCTTTGAATTTCTCAAAAGTTTCCGACTTGTGTCTCATTAGATACACATAACCATAACGAGATGCATCATCCGTAAAGGTTACGAAGTAATGATATCCACCTCTAGCCTGGCTAGACATGGGCCCACATACGTCGCTATGAACGAGGGCTAACAGTTCTGTGGCACGTTCACCTTTACCACTAAAAGGTGATTTAGGCATTTTGCCTAAAAGACAAGATTCGCAGACATCATATGAATTAAGATCAAATCCGTCCAAGTACCCACTCTTCGAAAGTGTGGATATGCGAGTCTTGTTAATGTGTCCTAGACGACAATGCCACATGTAAGCTTCATCTTTTAGATTACTCCTTTTGAGCCTTTTGTTTGTTATTTTATGTTTAGGAGATTCATTTATATTCAAAATATAAAGGCCATTATTTGCAACAGCAGTGCAAATTTCTGCATCATTTTTATATAAATAACACCCAGTGTTTCTAAATACAAAAGTGTACCCATGCTGGGTTAACAAAGATACAGATATGATATTCCTAGTCAAACTAGGTATATAATAACAGTTCAAAAGTTTAAGCACATGCCCCGAGGGCAATTCCAAAACAAAAGTCCCTACAGCCAAAACAGCAACTGGAGTTCCGTTTCCGACTCGTAGATCAATCTCCCCTGAAGCCAGCATCCTGCTATTCTGCAGATCCTGCAAATCAGTACATATATGAGCAGCACAACCAGAATCAAAAATCCAATTTTTAAAACTAGAAGTAGTCATATTTATCTCAATAACAAACATACCAGAGGCTAGTGCCTTGCCTGCCTTGATATCCTCCTTGTGTCCCTTGCCCATTCGGCAGTCACGTTTCCAGTGACCCTTCTTGCCGCAGTTGAGGCAGACATCTTGAGACTTGTCCCTTGGCTTCCCAGAAGCTTTTGTCAACTTGCCTTTACCCTTTTCTTATGTTTTTCTTCTTCCTCACCCCTCCAGTAGCTTTGGGCCCAGCCTTTGGCCTCTGAGAGGTCGATGCAAGTGCGCCTCGCGCTTGCCCCCTTTTTGGAGTTCTTTTTCAGACTCCTTCAAGATGGATAACAGCTCTCCAAGAGTGTCATCCGTATCCATCAACTTATAGTTGATTATGATTTGTCTCCAAGTATCAGGAAGTGACTGTAAGATCAAATCTATGGTCAGCTCAGCCTCCAAGACTATTCCCATATTGGCCAACTCATCAATATCGGCGATCATTTGAGCCCCGTGGGCCTCAACTGATGCGCCTTCAGTCATTCGGGCGCGGAAGAGTTTCTTCACCAACTCGTACCTCTCCATCCGCTTGTTGGAGCGGTGGAGATCTCGCAGTCTAGCCATCATATTATAAGGATCCAAGTCCTTATTTTGGCGACGAAAGTGCTGAGTCATCGAAGCTAACATAATAGCCTGAGCTGTGTCACAATCATTGCTGTTAGTTTTCCATAACTCCAGCTCAAGTGGGTCAGTGGGCTTTGGTGGGAGAGGTGTCTGTATGGTGTACAGCATCCTCTCAGCCCCAAGGACTATCCTTAGGTTCATTTCCCAATCAGCGAAGTTTGTGCCCTTAAAGACATTGTCACCCATGATGATGTCTCGGACATTTCCCTTGCTTGCCATCTCAACTACGATAGTCCAACTATCTAGTTAACGATAAAATGGGTACAGTCAAACTCACAAAATAACAATGTATTAGTCCAACTAATTTTAATAAATAGACGAAATAATTGAAAGACGCGTAAGGCTAAGTATCTGAACGAAATTGCAAATTCAATACTAGCCTCCCACTATTTTTATCAAGTCTCTAACCCTCTGTTGAGAACTCGGGAAATCCTATTTCCTAGTGGGCTAGGATCCCGTTAAATAACACACAATCTTGACTTTGGCCAACAAATTGTATGCTATTTAACTAGGTAGATCTCAAAGATCAATTGGATCCAATCCAATTCCTAGATCCGGTTAGGTGGACATCCAAGTCCAAAACATATGTACATTACTTATGCCAATGTATCTAATACATTTTCCTAACCATATCCTCCGAATCATCTAGGCCTTGGCTTTGGCACAACAAACCTAATGATTCCGGTTAAGCGGGACCCATTGACAAGGAAAGTTTCGTAATCAATGTCGTTGGACAAGAAGTGATCTTGACTTTGGCCAACAAATCACAACTTGGACAAGACACCGATGTGGAACAAAACTCTCATGATTCAAGTACATCCTCAATTGACAAAGGTCTTGACTTTGGCCAACAAACCAATGCCAATTTTGGATCTTGAACAAGAATCATTCAATGGAAGGATAATTGCTTAATATAAATTGAGGGATTTTGCGTAATTGGCAACCAATTTATTATCTTTGTTAGGTCTCATCATCATACACCCTTAAGCATGCTTCTAAAACATCATAAAGTGCGTAAAGTAAATTAATAGTGATATACGGATGGATATATAAAACAACTTGTTCCTAGAACAAATCACTCCCTTTCCTCTCCCCGTCATAGCTTACTTCTACTCTACCCAATTACATAATACAATAAGAGAAACCTCATTTACATTGAGGGGAATTAGGTGAGAAGAGAATACAAAGATAAAAGAGATAAGGCTGGACACGCAGGTCCAATTTATAAATTCTAAATTTACAATAATTTCTAAAATTACCCTTTCCCTTCTAATATCCATCCGCTATACACTATTCATTCATCACATACATATATATTCATTCAAGACATGCTATACAACCAATCAAATCCAATTAATTAGTCTTTGTTTAAGTGATCATCCAATGTTCAAACAACGGTTTGATTTTGCGCGAGTCCAACTCGTTTGAGAATAAGTACATAAGGTACGAATTCACGAATTATATCGAACTACCCGTTAAATCCAATTTAAGTCGTATTCAATACTAATTCAATTTATTTAATTCCAAATTAAATATTTACACTTTTAATGTGCTTTTAAAGATTTAGATTCTAAATCTAATCTAATTGGGTCTCCAAGCCCAACTAACATCCAATGTTTGTTTAATTAAAGTCCGATGGGCTTTCAATTGATTTATCAAGGCTTGGGCTTTGGTCAATGTGGGTCAAACCCAATTACCAAGCCCAAATAAGGAATCACCCTTAAGTGCCATAAAATCAATTTCAAGCCCATAAGGCCCAATTAAACATTAAAGCCCATTACTATATTGGACTTAAAGTGATTAAGCCAATTGGATCCAATCCTTTTGGCTCAAATCTACTTGGCCCCCAAGCCATTATGCCCAAATATAATATACAAGCCCAATTATACAATTAACCCATTATTAAATTTTAATATTCCAAATTTTTAAATTCAATTAATTAAAGTGTAAATCAATGATTAATTCATTAAACCAAATATTTCAAAAACATCATTTAATTTATTAATCATCACTTGTTCAAAACACATGTCCAACATTTATTGAACAAAAATCAAGTCCTTTAACATGCCTTATTGCATTCGCCAAGGGGATATTTGTTCGATTGTTTTTCAATCCAATTGAATCACTAATCTAAATCCCGTATAACGTTTTTAAGTCATCTAATGAACTTAAACAGAAAATATAATCCATTACAAGGACCTCCATTTTCGGTCAAAGAAACAATTTTGGGGAAAAATCATCCAATGCATTTTTCTCAAAATTGATCATGTATTACATCATATATCATACATATACATGCTTAAGTCATCTAATGAACTTGTGCATGAAAAATCCAATCCATTGGAATGACCTCCACATTCGGCCAAAGCATCAATTTTGGGGAAAAATTATCCAATGCATTTTTCTCAAAATTGATCATGTATAATCATATATCATACATTTAATCATACTTAAGTCATCTAATGAACTTGTGCATGAAAAATTCAACCAGTGGAATACCTCCACATTCGGCCAAAGCAACATTTTGGGGGAAAAATCATCCAATGCATTTTTCTTAAAATTGATCATGTAATATATCATATAACATACATATAAGCATACTTTAGCATCCAATTTCACAAGAACATGCTTCAATCAATTTTCCCCAAATTAACCCTAATGTATTTCATGCTTAAACATGGCTCATGATACCATTGTTGGTTTCTATAATTAGTCCCAAAGAAAGAATAAGCCATAGAAATACATATATAATACATGCAAAGCTTGAAGCATGGCGGAATCATACTTACAAAGCTTTGTGACGAAAATGGTGAAGAGGATCCTTGAGCCTCCAAGGTGGGTGTTTTGCGGCCAAGAACAAGAATGAGAGAAGCTTCAAGTCTTGGGCTGTTTCGGCCAAGAACAACAGTGTGAGAAGCTCAAATCTTCTAGTACTCCAAGCTCCAAGGATGTTTCCCTATCACCTCCTTTGATCCTTGTTGTGCTAGCAAAATGGAGAAATGAAAAACAATTTTTCTGCCATGGATGAAGCTCACGGCGTGCGTGAAGAAGAAGGAGAGGAGAGGGTGTGTTCTTTCAATTTTCTTTTGTTCTCCTTTTGTTTCAAAAACCGTGAGTCAAGAAAAGAAAGCAATAATGATGCATGAATATACCAAAATGAATTTTTTAGATAAAAACCCTTCAAAAAACGTGAAAGTTTTTCCCTCAAAAATTCATAAATGGCATCATTATCTTACATTGAGAATAGAGACAATGTATCATCCCATAAAGGTGACTAGATACATCCATCATCTATTCGTGTCAAGTAATGAGATATCGCGATGTGATTTGCGGATCCCACCCGTTTCAAAATACGAATGTGTCCGCAAACACTTTCGGGCTCGATTTCGCTAATTCCGAATTAACGCATTTCCGTCGCGACGAATTAAATAATTACGCCTAGCGAAATTACTATTCAGATCGCTAACGAATTAATTCTAAATTAATTCGTTTGCCCGAATTAAAATCCGATTTTAATTCCGCGTCGAAATCTAATTTCGTTTAATATATCGAATATATTATTTTATCGATTAATTCCAATTAATCGATCTCTCTCTCTCTCTCCTAATAAGGCATTTTATCCAAGATAAAGTTTCTCCTCGTAATTAATCCAAGATTAATAAAGTTCGAATCAAACATCATAGGTGAATCTTCAGGAAGCGACCCAAGAGATCTCCGGATATGTTGGCAGTAAATACGGTCGTTGGATAATCCAAACACGTACGTACCTCGTACTACGTTTTTACCGATTTACAAGACAAGGTTGGCTTCTAGCAAAGCGCCATGCCTACCCAATTCTCCAGAAATATTCTTACTGGAATATTTGATCTTTATCAAGCGTAGTATACCGTAGTATCGCGTACATCGATCCAGTATCGGACGATCACATGTTAGGCCTGGGGCTGGAAATGTGTCTGCCCCGTACGAAACATATATCGGACATCAAACAACTAGTCTCTTTAAATCGGACAATCCTGACCTGGTCATATTGTCCCGACGGTTGCAACCTTTTATAGAGTACTAGTTCTGTATCCTGCGTGATCATCATCTCCATATGTCTGAAGTGATACTTCCATCTTGACATCACATCCAGTACACTACGATTCTCGATAAACCCAGAAGAGGCGTACACAGAACCGGTTAAAGCCCCGAACCACCAAAACCAAAGTTTACCGATTGTCGCAAGTACTAGCGATGCAAGTCTCAGGTTAAGACCATATACACCTACCCTGATGCGGCCTCCCCATAGACACGCAGACATACTACCAATGGGATTCCGCGGGGTCTATCCAGAGCGAAGCTGTTTTCCGTACCATCGGTAAAACACAACCTCCTATCGCACTTGCATAAGTATCCAATACTTAAATATATGAGAACTATGCCGTTGTGCCATCACAACTCGCACAAGTGCAATACTAGTCTATTCCGCATTATCGATGTCCGATCTCGATAATACTCCGACTAGGGATATTTAATGATTAAACCTTTTTTATTGATACTGTCTCATATCATCTCAATACAGAATTAATCATATGGACTTTTGCCATCAATATATCAAAGTAAATAATTTTACAAAACGGCAAAAGGCAATTTCATTATCACATAGTTGATTTTGTACAATAATACAATATCATTTACAAAACAGTGACGCTATGGGTCATAATGTCTAACATTTGGGACCATCATCATTTGGATCCATTTGGACTTCTCGTCATAAGATACGAACTTGTTGGGCCACTTAAACTGGGACGAGTTTATATCTTATGATTATTGGGCCGAAAGTTTTCAAAATGACGATGGTCCACTTTTTGTTTGGGCCCATTATCATTTGAAGTTGTTTAGCCACCTTATCACAAAAGTGTAAACATGTTGGGCCTTTTTTTCAACTAGGACAAGTTTGCACCTCACGATAATATGATTGAATGCTTTAAAATGATAATGGGCCAACTTGTATGAAAATCTTGATGGGCTTAGAAAGTACAAACATGATCCAAATATACCAGAAGCATGAGTCTGATATCCGAACTGGCTTTCTTTCAGGAAAGATACGCCTTGTTACGATATATTTGTATACTTTTGGATATCTCCAAGTCCATCCCGACAACCATGATTACCTAGGGCATAATTCATCATTTCTAGACAATGGCACGATCCCCATAATAGGCTTAGTCAATATTGTAAATGTGCGGTCTTTGTCTTTTACCGATGGAAATGGACTGAGGTAGCCAAGGTCCACCCTTGTAGCGTAGGAGAGAACGATTTTGTGTACCCGACATTGGTACATAAAATAAGCCATACCTAGGATAGAAATTGACTTACCACGAGTGTGGGAGGAATATGGTCGGAAAGATATATGTTGTTTTGATAACCACATGTATCTCATACATCGCATGCATACACGCATCATGCTAACTCCTTGTCTTAAAAGCCATCATAGATATCCGTTGGGTTAGAAAAGAAAGACTTGTCAAACAGAGTTTAGCAAACATGGATATCGAGGAAAAGGAAACCGAGAAACAAAAAAAAAATTATGGCCAGAATAGAAAGACCATTGGGGGGCCTTAAAAAATGATTAGTTTTAGTCCTTAATAGTTACACATAAGTCCAATGATGAAATTGTTTGCTCTAGGGTGAAACCTTAGAAACAATAAGTTCTCGATGTGCTTTTATCTGATACTTTGAGTATTTGATCTATGTTAGACTCATAAGCACTTAATTATAGGTTTATAGCAGTCAAAACCTAAGTAGTTGACAAGGTGACTAGTTGAAGAAATTGCAGGTCGGTGAATGACCGTTTGCTTAGATGTCTATCTTGATTTGCTTGTGTTACGATGTGTGGTATGGTTGAAAATAAAAAAAAAGTCTAAAAAAAATTTATCCACTTATAACCGATAAGCGTGAAGCTAGCCAGGGGCGAGTATTAGGACCACCATGAGGAGAAATGCTACCTTAAATAGTAGGTCTGTTGAAAAAAAAAGACAAAAGAAAAGAAAAAAGGAAAAATCATACCATATTGAATACATAAAAGCAATTGCAGAGCATAATTGAGATATCTAGGTTGGTTTGACCCATCGATCCCAATTTTTGAAACGAAATCATTGAGTTGGCTTACCTAGGAATCAAGCTGTAAATAAACCTTTGCACACACACACACTGTGAGTCTGACTTAGATTATTTATTCAAAGACTTGGATTTGAGTTGCATTGAGTGTTTTGAAGGTTCTCTGGTTTCATTACAGAGCAATCTTTGAGGACAATAATATGTATAACTATTGGGACTATCTCGTAGCCTGTAATATAATATATTGGTACGGAATGCCATACCACGTAGTGCGCCTTGACCTAGTGCAAACGGCAAAAAGCGAAAAGCTAAACCAGGTATGGGGGCGACCAGCCTACCACCTCGCGAAGAAGGGAAATAACGAGATTTTGAGCCATGAGACCAAAGAGAACTGAGCAATCACCAGAAGAGAACTGGCAAAAGGAAATTATAAGCAGACCCAGGGGCGACCGAAGACATTTGTAAGCAAAAGACACCAAATATCACAAGGAAGGCCTAACCCATCGGAAGAGGAAATACATCCATGCATACACGTCACATACACGTAATTTTTATTTTGTATTCGCATATTTATGAAGAAAAAAAGTGAAAAAACAGCAAGGACGAGCAAGCCGGGAATGGAAATAATCTCAACTCAGGAACGGTTCAAAAATGAACCATCTCAACTCAAGTAATAGTTCGGGAATGAACCATCTCAACTCAAGTAACAGTTCGGGAATGAAGCCCACACTTAACACAGTTCGGGAACAAAGCCCACTCTCGACATAGTTCGGGAATAAAACCCGAGGAATAAAGCCCACTCTCAACACAGTTTGGGAATAAAGCCCGGGGAATAAAGCCCACTCTCAACACAGTTCGGGAACAAAGCCCAAGGAATAAAGCCCACTCTCAACACAGTTAAGGAATAAAGCCCAAACTCAGCACAATTCAGGAATAAAGCCCACACTCAGCACAATTCGGGAATAAAGCCCACATGTGGTTCATGAACAAAGCCCAGGGGTCAAAAGCACCTCACCATCACACTCATCACAGTTCGGGAATAAAGCCACATATGGTTCGGGAACAAAGCCCAGGGGTCACAAGCACCTAGCCATCAATTCAATACAATATGGGAACAAAGCCCAAAGGTCAAAGCATCTCACACTCGGTGGTTCGGGAAGAAAGGCCAGGGGTAAAAGTGCCTCGCCATCAACTCAACTCAGTAACGGTTCGGGAATGAACCATCTCATATCAGTAACGGTTGGGGAATGAACCACCTCTCAAGTAATGGTTCGGGAATGGACCACCTCTGAAGTAACGGTTCGGGAATGGACCACCTTTGAAGTAACAGTTCGGGAATGAACCATCTCTCATCAAGTAACGGTTTGGAAATGCACCACCTATCAAGCAACGGTTCTGGAATGAACCACCTCTCATCAAGTAACGGTTCGGGAATGAACCACCTCTCAAGTAACGGTTCAGGAATGGACCACCTCTCAAGTAACGGTTCAGGAATGAACCACCTCTAAGTAACGGTTCAAGAATGAACCACTGATCTCTCAAGTAACAGTTTGGGAATGAACCAGGGTTCGAAGCACCACACCACCAGATCAACTCAGTTCGAAGCATCTCAAAACAATAAGTAAGTCTGGCAACAACTGATGATCCAAGTAAGTAAAAATGCATGCATGACTTTGATAGGATTGTCACTGTCGCACACTGCACAAGTCCCATCAAAGTGGGGGTGACTGTAGGCACAATATTTTTGCAAAAAATCCAATGATGAGCCTCGTACAGAGGCACTACCTGCTAAGTCATGGAAGTCACGAGAAACGGATGTCAGAAGGGAAAATTCAAAAAAAATATTACCTCGTCAAATTTAAATTCACTTGTTTAGCCTTGGGTTTGCTTAGTCGATTTCAATTTTCAGAATTCACCTCGGCCCAAAATCCCCACAACCCATGAATGCCCTTCATCCAAGCCATACAACCCATCCAAAACCCATGGAATCCATACAACTCCCAAGGCCCACACGCCAAAGCCCAATCCAAAATAAGAAAACCACATGCAAAACATGTGCCAAATCTATTCTAATCCCCTTCCAAATTAGCCAAGATTGAATCCCTCAAATTTGAAAGGAAAATCTTGACCAAAAGGGAGTTAGGCGGCCTCACCAAGAATAAAAAAAAACCCTAATAGCCTCCACTCACTCAACACGTCTCTCTCTTTCTCACAAAACTCACGGCACTTTAAACCAAATAAACCCTAAGCTCTCTTGATTCCATACACAACAAAAACAAAATAGAAACCCTAGACGTCCCTTCTCTCATCTCTCTCTTCTCTCGGCAGAAACACCAAGAAAGAAACCATAGCCCTCACGTTCTCTCTCACTTTTCATTTCACTCGGCTCTCTCTCATTTCTCTCTATCAAAACTCACATAGCCAAATAAAAAAAAACAAAACCCTAATCTTTCTTCCTCTCTCATGTCTCTTCCCCTCTCGACCATCTCTTCTTTTCTCGACAAACACAACAAACAAACCTAGGGGCTGTCTTCATCTTTCTCTTTCACGGCAACCACCCACAGCCCTCCACTAGCAAAATAAAACACAAAAAAAAACCTAAGCACACGGCTTCAAAAAAAAACTAGACTCTATACATGGCATAATCACTCAAATAAACCCTCAACAAACGGGAAACCAGAACCCCTAAAACAAACTGCCCCCAAAGTCACCAAATCAACGTGAATAAATAGCCATCAAACGAGAAACCAAGATATTCACGGCAACTAGGCACAATAACAAAGAGCCAACAACAAACAAAGAACCAAACCGACAAAAAAAACACATGAACAACCCCCTAAACCGAGACAAAACCAGTCCAAAAACAAGCCCGGAAACAGTAGCAAAAACAGAGAAAATAGCAGCCTAAAACAGTGAAATAGAGAGCAAAAATAGTGAATAAGCGAACCAGAAAAAATAATGAAGCTATAATCCTTCCAACGACGGCATAACGCACTATCAAGAAGCGACTCAAAAGGTAAGACCTAGGGGCCCTCTCTTTAATATTTGTTTCCCTATCCCGGACACGGCGTGCTTGGTTGGTGATGAGTGGTAAATATATCAAGGACTCTCTGGAAACAATTTGGGACCAAAACAGTGAAAATGGATAAAAGGGCAAAATCGTCTTTTGGCACGTCGCGACGCGCAAGCCTTCTAAGTCGCGACCTCTAACGTACGCTACCTGCTAAAATACGATAGGACACGTGGACCAATCAGAGAAGTTTTGCTAAACTATGCCGTGCTAACGTGCGCCGTTTGCTAAAATGTGCCATGCTAACTGCGCTGGACACATGTCACAATCACATGCTGCCGACAATCATCATCGATGCTAAAATGCATCTGTCACGTGTCAACATCTAAGCGAATCATGCTAACATACGCCGGGACACTTATCGCCATCACATGCTGCAGACACTAATAATTCAGCCGACGACGTAAGCATGACACGTGTCGCAATCTCACGAAGCCAATCAATTACGTGTCAATGATCTACGTGCGTAGCGACGCGCAAAGGGTGTCTGATGAGCGGAAAATATATCAATATTTACCGCCCCTTTTACTTAATATTTTGTTTAGTTTCTCGGGTTTGATGAACATTTTGATGTGTTTTAGTTTATTTTGCAGATAAAATAATATTGGGACACAATGAAATCATTTAGGATGAAATGTGGGTCAAATAAGGGCTAAAATTGGACTTGACATAATAATTTTGGAGATTGGAAACTTAAAATGGCGTTTTAACGAAGTGCAGTTTTGGAAATTCCAGTTTTGCGCATCTGTCGTATTTTGGACATAACTTTTTACTCCGATATTGGATTGAGCTGATTCAAGTTCCAGATTAAAGAAGACTCAAGGATCTACAACTGTGAAAGATAAAATAATTTTGAATTCTGAATATGTTATGCCCGACATTGATGAACCTTCCAGAAGTGTGTTGTGTGTAATTATTAAAGTCACTTTCAATCATTTTCAAAGCAAAAAAATAAATTAATAAATAAATAATAAAAATTATCAAATCACCACCAAACATGATAAGCAATTAGTGGAGCAATTAATAATGGATTTGGTGGATGATTTGATGGAGGCAAAATTTTGCCTATAATACCAAGCCATTTCATTTGTAAATTCATACTTTCTTCTAAGGAATTCCTTAAGAATACTAAGAAGATTGTATCTTGTTTGTTTATTTACAGCTTTTAGTAATTAATTTCCGCTTTCACACTTTCTTTTCTTCATTTTTCAGTTTTTACTTTCCGCAATTTACTTTACGCACAATACTTTTCTTTCTTTAATTTTCAGTTTTTACTTTTCAGTAATGAGGAGGTAACTCCCCTTTACTGGGGTAAAAGGTAAAACTTTTATTACTAATATTTAGATTAATCTCCCTTAATTATAATATATAAACTAGTTAAAACCTGACTTAACGAAGATACCGCCATATTGGTTGGTTGGTAATTATTTAAATTTGTTTTAACCTGACTAAAATGGATACCGCCTGATTGGTCGGATGGTAATTAATTATTAATTTGACTTAATCTGGATACCGCCTATATGGCTCGTTGGTAATTATCATGCAAAGTTAATATATTATATTAAGGGAGATATCTAAAATAGAAGTAATAAAAGTGGATCCTTTTACCTCAGCATTTTCTTTTATTGTACTTTTACTTTATTTACTTTTAAGCAATTTACTTTCAGCATTTACTTTTCAGCAATTTACTTTCAGCAATTTACTTTCAGCATTTACTTTTCAGTAATTTACTTTCAGCATTTACTTTTCAGCATTTAATTTTCAGTATTTAATTTCAGCATTTACTTTCCATCATTTACTTTTCAGCAATTTACTTTTCAGCATTTTACTTTATGTCTTTTATTTTATTTAAGTTTTTACTACCCGTAAATATGTGTCGTAACTAAGTTAGTTATCTGGGGTTGTGATGAATTCTAATATCACCAGTTTATAAGGGGTTATTTTATAGTTTGGGTAATTTAAAGGTTTACTTATTAAGTCTTAAGCTTAATGCTTATTGTTGTCTGATCACCAATAAGATTAATGTGGTAAATCTAAAATAAACTTGAAAAAGGAATTTTAGGTTTGAGCCTTAGACTTAATAGCCCACGATCTTCCTTGAGGATAGATAACCCTTTAATAGATTTCCTTACAGGATAGACATATACCTGTCGGGCGGGGGTAGCCATAATTGGAACTTAAACTTAATGAATCCAGATAATTTGGTTGACATAGACATATGGTTCAATTGGGTTAAACTGGGTATTTGCGTCTGACCATCGACATAGTCTTTTGCATAATTTAGTGTTTCAGGTTAGTAAACCAATTTTTTACACAACCATGAAATAACCACTTCATCTTTTAAAATATATTAGAAAGAATCACAACCCTAGATAGTTATTAATATTGAATTTTCTTAAACCTACTTTTGTGCAATTTTATTTACTTGTTTTTAAATTTAGAATCATCACCATTTCAAATCAATCAATCAATCTGTTAGATACTAGTAATCATTTGACCTCATAAAATTAATAGATTAGGTATTAAGTCCTCATTGGATCGATACTTTTTATACTACTTGAACGATAAGTACGCTTGCATTATCCGTGTGTGTTTACGCCGGTCAGTGTGGCATCGCGACGCAAAGGGCCTATCGATGCCTATAAATTCAGCTCAAGATTTCTGTTTCAGATTTACCTTCCTCTCTGTAATTCTCTAAATAAATAAGAAGTTTGTATCAAGTTTTCTTTTAAATTTCAATTTTGTAATTAATTTTAATTACTTTATGTAATAGTAATTTCCTTTCTTTACTCTTTCAGTTTTGCTATTCAGCTATGAGGAGGAAACTTCCCCTTGCTAGGGTTAAAGGTAAAACTTTTATTACTGCTATTTAGATTAATCTCCCTTAATTATAATATATTCACTATTTAAAATTTGACTTAACAAGGATACCGCTATATTGGTCGGTTGGTAATCAATTATAAACTGGTTTTAACCTGACTAAGCTTGGATACTGCCTGATTGGTCGGTTGGTAATTACCGCCTATATGGCTGGTTTATGGACAAATAATGATTCCGCCTTTATGGTCGGTTGGACTTAATTTGACTTAATCAGGTAACCGCCTATATGGCTGGTTGGTACTATCACACAAGTTAATATATTATATTAAGAGAGATATCTAAAATAGTAGTGATAAAAGTAGATCCTCTAGCCCTAGTATTTATTTTATTTTATTTTTCTTATTTACTTTCCAGCATTTTAATTTTCAATATTTTACTTTATGTGTTTTATTTTATTTAAGTTTTTACTAGCTCTAGTTATGTGTCGTAACTAAGTTATTTATCTGGGGTTGTGATGAATTCCAATATCACCGGTTTATAAGGGGTTATTTTATAGTTTGGGTAATATAAAGGTTTACTTTTTCAGTCTTAAGCTTAATGCTTCTTGTTAACTGGTCATTAATAAGATTGATCTGGTAAACTTAAAATAAACTTGACATAGGAATTTTAGGTTTTAGCCTTAGACTTAATAGCCCACGATCTTCCTTGAGGATAGATAACCCTTTAATAGATTTCCTTATAGGATAGACATATACGTGTCGGGCAGGGGTAACCATAATTAGAACTTAAACTTAATGAATCAGGTAATTTGGTTGACATAGACATATGGTTCAATTAGGTTATACTGGGTATTTGCATCTGACCATCGACAGAGGCTTTTGCATAATTTTGTGTTCCAGGTTAGTAAATCAATATATTACACAAACATGAAATAACCACTTCATCTTTAATTAGATATTGGAAGAAATCACAACCCTGGATAGTTTCTTAATATTGAATTTAACTTAATTTACTTTCGCGTAATTTTATTTACTTGTCACCACCCAATCAAACAATCAATCTGTTAGATACTAGTAATCATTTGGCCTCATAAAAATTAATAGCGTAGGTTTTAAGTACTCGTGGGATCGATACTTTTTATACTACTTGAAAGATACGTGTGCTTGCGTTATACGTATGTGATTACGCACTGGTCAAGTTTTTTGCGCCGTTGTCGGGGACTTATTTATCTTTCACTATTAGTTTTAGGTTAGATACGTTACTTGTATCTAATTTCTTTTTACTTATTGTTTTTGTTTTCTTGTGTTTCAGGTTCTCAGAAACTACATGAGACAAACCAGAAGCTTTGAACTCTGACGGCTTGACCCAGAAATTGAAAGAACCATCAGACAGTTGAGAAGGGAAAGGCAAGATGGCCAAGAAGCTTTAGTCAACATGGAACCTGAACCTTTGGAAGTGGCACTACCAATACCCATTCGAGACAAAACCATTCCGGTGGTCGACAACTTCATTTCCTGTATTGTATTTCCTCATTTACCAGAAAATGTGTGTGACATCAAAACATGCATTCAGATGATACAGCAATCAATGTAGTTTGGGGGGAATGCAACTGAAGATTCTAATGCCCACATCAGCAACTTTTTAGAAGTTTGCGGCACTTTCAATTACAACCGAGTAGCTGAAAAAGCAATGAGACTGCGAGCTTTTCTATACTCCTTGAAAGACAGCTAAAGCTTGGCTACAATCACTACCAGCAGATTCCATAACAACTTGGAACACTTTAGCCACCAATTTTTTTGCAAAGTACTTTCCACCAGCCGGAACTGGAAAGCTGAGGAATGACATCACATCCTTTGTACAACATGACTCTGAAACTCTCTACGAAGCTTGGGAAAGGTACAAATATTTGCTCCCGAAATGTCCTCACCATGAGATTCCAAAATGACTTCAAGTCCAAACATTCTATGATGGGATTTTTGGACTAATGAGAACCACAATTGATGCTGTTGTTGGAGGAGCTTTGATGGCAAAAGAAGAGGATCAAGCCTGTGACCTAATCGAAGAAATGGCAAACAATAATTCCTTGTGGCCAACAGAAAGCAACATGATCCTAGGAATTGTTGGAATTTACAAAGTTGGAGCCAATACAGCAGTCAACGCCAAGCTGGATTAGATATGCAAATTCATGGAGACTCTTACCACTGGATCCACAAGTTCACCATATGGAGAAGCACCAGAACCAAACCAACTTGAAGAAACGGTGAATTTTTTCAACAATTTCAACAGACAGGGGAACAATCCATATTCCAACACCTACAACTCAGGGTCGAGGAATCATCCCAATTTCTCATGGAGCAACAATTCAGGGCAAAAGAACTATCCACCACCCGGATTCCAACAAAAACAGAACAAAGGCCAGGAGTAGGCAAACGAACCAGGAATAGTTGAAGTGCTGAATCAGTTAAAAAAATATGATGCTATGTTTCAGAGCCAATCTGCCTCTATTAAAGCACTGGAAAATCAAATTGGACAACTGGCCAATGCCCAGAGTTACAGACCGCCAAGAAATCTTCCCAACAACACAGAACCGAATCCAAGGAACCGAGGGAAGGAGCAATGTCAAGCCATTACTTTGAAAAGTGATACTGAAAGAAAGATGTTGGAATCAAGGCATCCATTGAAGAAATTACAAAAGATGCAGTTCCACAGATGGAGGAAAAAAAGCAAAGGAAAAAGATCAAATCACTTCACCTCCACATTTTCCTTAGTGTCATCAGAAAAACAAACTGGACAAACAATTTGCTCATTTCTTGGAGGTTTTCAAAAAGCTGCATATCAACATTCCATTCGCAGAAGCATGGGAAGAAATGCCCAGCTACGTCAAATTCATGAAAGACATTCTTTCACGAAAATGGAGATTGGGAGATTACGAGACAGTAGCATTGACGGAAGAATGCAGCACCATCATTAAGAGGAACTTCCCCCGAAAATGAAAGATCCTGGCAGATTCACTGTCCCATGCACCATTGGAGAACATTATATTGTAAGGCTTTATGTGATTTAGGTGCAAGTGTTAATTTGATGCCTTTTTCTATTTACAGGAAACTGTAAATTGGAGAAGCAATGCATTCCTCAGTCTCACTGTAACTTGCTGATCGAACACTCATATTTCCGAGAGGAGTGGTTGAAGATGTATTGGTCAAAGTCGATAAACTCATTATCCCAACAGATTTCATTATCCTTGACATGGAGGAAGACAAAGATGTTCCTATCATTCTTGGGAGACCATTCTTGGCTATAGGTAGAACTGTGATTGATGTACAAAAAGGAGAACTAACCATGAAAGTGCAGGACCAAGAAGTTACCTTCAATGTTTTCAAAGCCATGAAATTCCCGAGTGATGAAAAAGAGGAAGAATATTTTAGAGTTGATGTTATTGATAGTATCATCCATGATACTAATGCAATACCACCTCCTATTGAAAAAATTGAAGCTTGCATCACCAACATCACTGACAGCGAGCTAGATACTGAAATTCTGGAATGTATCAACTATCTTGACAAACCATTTCGCTTCAAATCGACACCACCAGTTGAAAGTCTAGAACTCCCGAAGAAGGAGCGAATCAATACCTCATTTGAAGTACCACCACAGCTGGAGCTGAAGTTACTACCGAGCCATCTCAGGTATGCATTTCTTGGAAACTCTTCTGAATTACCTGTTATTATTTCTTCTTTACTAACATTGGAGCAGGAAGAAATGTTACTGAGAGTGTTACGAGAACACAAAAGAGCCATTGGCTGGACTATAGCAGACATTCGAGGCATTAGTCCATCATTTTACATGCACAAGATTTTGATGAATGATGAGTACAAACCCACAGTGGAGCATCAACGGAGACTCAATCTAATCATGAAGGAAGTCGTGAAGAAATAAATCATCAAATGGTTCGATACTGGCATCATTTACCCCATCTCAGACAACACTTGGGTGAGTCCTATGCAGTTTATACCAAAGAAAAGAGGAATAATTGTAGTCACAAATGAAAAGAATGAGCTAATTCCAACGAGAACTGTGACTGGATGGAGAGTATGCATGGACTACCAGAAATTGAACAAAGCAACAAGGAAAGACCATTTTCTGCTGCCATTCATTGATCAGATGCTAGAAAGACTGGCGGGACATGAGTTCTATTGCTTTCCGGATGGATATTCGGGGTACAATCAGATTGCCATCGCACCAGAAGATCAGGAGAAAACCACATTTACATGTCCGTATGGTACTTTTGCTTTCCGCAGGATGCCATTTGGATTATGTAATCCCCTGCCACATTTCAGCGTTGCATGATGGCCGTTTTCTCAGATATACTGGAACAGAGTATAGAGGTTTTTATGGATGATTTCTCTGTGTTTGGAGAATCTTTTGACCACTGCTTGCAAAATCTGGAATAGGTGTTATAAAGGTGCGAAGATACCAACCCGGTACCCAACTGGGAGAAATGCCACTTCATGGTGCAGGAAGGCATCGTCCTGGGATATTGGATCTCACAAAAGGGAATTGAGGTAGACAAATCAAAGATTGAAACAATTGAAAAAATACCTCCACCAACATAAGTCAAAGGGATTCAGAGCTTTCTCGGACATGCAGGTTTTTACAGGAGATTTATCAAAGACTTTTCCAAGATTGCTAAATCTTTGTGCAATCTTCTGAGAGAAGAATGTGGCTTTCAACTTCACCAAAGAATGCTAGGAAGCTTTTGAGATCCTAAAGTAGAAGCTGGTTTCTGCTTCTATCATTGTAGCACCAGACTGGACCATTCCATTTGAGGTAACGTGTAACCCTAGTGATTTTGTTGTAGGTGTAGTTTTGGGACAACGCAAAGCAAAGATTTTCCACACCATTTACTACTCCAGTAGAACTTTGAATGAAGCTCAACTCAACTACACAACCACTAAAAGAATTTCCTCGCAGTTGTGTATGCTTTTGACAAATTCCGCTCCTATCTGTTGGGTCCCAAAGTGGTGGTCCACACATATCATTCAGCAATCAAATACTTGATCACGAAGAAAGATGCCAAACCCAGATTGATCCGTTGGATACTTCTTCTATAAGAATTTGACGTAGAGATCAGAGACAGGAAATGGATAAAAAGCCAGGTGGCAGATCATTTATCGAGGCTTGAGAATGGAGAAACAGCTGGCAAAGAACTGACAATCAAAGAAACTTTTCCAGATGAACAACTATTTGCCATGAAACAGCATGATGCTCATTGGTATGCTGATTATGTCGATTACATAGTGTCAGGAAAATGGCCTTTGGAATGGACAACTCAACAACGAAAGAAGTTCTTCAAAGAAGTCAAGCACTATGTATGGGATGAGCCGTACCTGTTCAAACGCTGTGCTGATCAACTATTGAGACGTTGTGTTCCACATGAGGAGGTCAAAAGTGTTCTGTAACACTGTCATTCATCACCATATGACAGACACTTCAGCGGAAACAAAACTACAGCCAAAGTCCTACAATCAGGTTTGTTCTGGCCCACTCTTTTTAAAGATGCTTACTTGTTTTCTCTTCAATGATACATGTGCCAGAGAAGGGAAATATTTCGAGGAGAAATGAAGGACCACTGTAAAATATTATGGAAGTGGAGATATTCGATGTGTGGGGTATTGATTTTATGGGACTCTTTTTGCCATCATTTGGAAACCTGTACATATTGGTTACTGTAGACAACGTCTCCTAATGGGTTGAAGAAATTACACTACCATCCAATGATTCTAAAGTGGTGATCAAATTCCTTAAAAAGAATATCTTCACTCGCTTCGGAACACCTTAGGCTATTATCAGTGATGGTGGCACACATTTCTGCAACAAATATTTCGATGCGCTCTTATCCAAATATGGAATTACTCATAAAGTTACCACTGCCTACCATCCTCAGTGAAATGGACAGGTTGAAGTTTGAAATGGGGAGATCAAAAGAATCTTGGAAAGTACCGTCGGATCAACAAGGAGGGACTGGTCTACAAAACTGGATGACGTATTATTGGCCTATCGGATAGCTTACAAGACACCCATTGGTATGTCCCCATATCGTATAGTGTTTGGGAAAGCATGCCATTTGCCAGTTAAGCTTGAACACAAGGTGTATTGGGCACTGAAGAAGTTGAATCTTGATCCACAAGCTGCAGGAGAAAAAAGACTTCACCAACTCAACGAATTGGAGGAGATTCGTCTACAGGCTTATGAGAATGCCAGATTATATAAAGAAAAGACCAAGAAATGGCATGACTAAAAAATAGTGCGCAAACAATTGGAACCAAGGCAGCAGGTGTTGTTGTACAATTCATGGTTAAAACCTTTCCCTGGAAAGTTGAAATCAAGGTGGTCTGGTCCATTTGTGATAACTCAAGTTTTACCATATGGACCTATTGAGTTACTTGATCCCAAAACCAATGAAACATTCAAAGTTAATAGTCAGCGTGTCAAACACTACTAGGGAGAATCATTTGAGCGATAAAAAGAAAGTGTCACACTTTCAGATCCAGCCTAACGTTCGAGAAGTCACGTCTAGCTGATGACGTTAAACATAGCGCTCGTAGGGAGGCAACCCAATGCAATTTGTGTATATATTATGATCTAGTGTGTTTTATTTTTATGTGTTTAATTTTTGTAGGTAAAGTTATTTCACGATGGAAGAAGCTCTCGCAAATCTTCACAAGCAATTTCCTTCTCTCCCTTAAAAATCTTTGATGAAAGTCTACAAAGCCCGCTACGAACGGATGAGTCTACTGATGATCAAAGGTATTTCGTTAGATTATTGAAGCACGGGTCAGATTGGCAGGTGAGCCTTCTGAATCTTTTATTTCATATGTGCCTGGTTTAGGAAGGAGCACATATGCTAAAAAGAGAAGAGCTAACAGAATGGGTGTATGCTATAAATGTGCTCGCATGTTTTGTGATACTCGTTGTCATTCTTTAGGAATGGTGTATGATAACCGTGAAGATAAGATTAATTTCATTAAGGATGGCTTGAGTAAGGAGTCTTTGGATGACATATCTAAAACTCTTGAGACGCATCCTAGTGGATATGTGTATCACGAAATTCGCGTGTTATATTCACAATTCCAAAGAGAAAGACAACAATTAATTCTTGGGAATCTGACTCAAAACGACCCAGTTTGCCAATTTTTAAGAAAATTGGATTGGAAGCTTGTCTCTGACGCATAAATGTAAATCAAGCTGTAAATTATTGTAAATATTATATCTCTGTCTTTCCTAATAATTGTGATTTATTTTTTTGTTTTCTTTTATTTTTCTCCAACAGAATCCAGACCGTTTTGACCTTCACGATTTACTGTTTTGCTATTAATTGTTCTTTGGAAGATACTAGTGCTATTATTACTCACCCCTTTTCAGGTGTTATAAATTCAACTCATCTTTGCACTTTTGAAGGCATCCATATTTGAGAAAAGAAACATACATAAAATGGAAGCTACTTCAAGAAGATGAGTTGTAAATAGTTGTGTCTTTTGTGGTACTAGTGCTGGTACTAAGCCACAGTATGTAGTAGCAGCACAAGAATTGGGACGAGTCATAGCTGAGAAGAATATGCACCTAGTATATGGCAGAGGCAAGGCCGTACATGATGAAGGCAGTCAAGTTCTGGGAATCATCCCAAAACCCTTAGCATTGGCGGATCTCATAGGATCATCAGACGGAGAAGAACTGACCGTGCCAGATATGTCTGAACGACTGGTGGAAATGATTAACCGTGGTGATGCTTTTATTGTTTTGTCTGGTGGTTTGGGTACGCTGGAGGAGATTTTTACAGTGCTATCTTGGGCGAACTTGAACATACACCAGAAACCAATTGGACTATTCAACGTAGATGGATTTTATGATTTTCTTTGTGTATTTCTTAATGATGCCCAGAGAAATGGGTTAGTGTCAAAACCTCTGAAAGAACTCATCTTCACTACCATAACTACCAAGGATTTAATTGACCAAATCTTAGCCTTCGAAACACAGATTGACCCTATCCTTTCAAAGATAAAATGGTCCGATGATGATCATGGTAAGAAGCGTCGAATAAATCAGGATCTCAACCTTTAATTTACTTTCTAGATGTACAATTTCAGCTAACCAGGTACTATCTTCTGAACTTAGCTTCTACTTTTTAAGACATTAGGGACAATGTCTCATTTAGGTTTGGGGGTGGGGAATAGTTGATTAGTATCTTGTTTGTATGTTATTTGTAGGTTGTTTTTAATCTAAAATTTTTCGAAAAATACAAAAAAATATTGAAAAATTTTACAAAAATCAAATTTTTTTTTTGTGTTTTTAACTTGATTAATCGGGTGAAATTGGTGTGAGATAGCTATGCAAGGAGTTTCCACTTCTGAGATGTATCTCAAACCTATTTCGGAACAAGTTAATTATTGTTTATTTCATTTTAAATTATTTAATTTGTGAATTCTCCATAAAATTGACTAAAAATGGATCTTCATATGCTCAGTTGACAAGTATTATTAACGTGCATGGTAACATACGGACATGAGCTGTAATTGAAAAGCTTGTAATATTCAGTGCTCTAGTTTAATTGGAGGAAGCATATATGAAAAGCGATGGGATAAAAAAAACGTCTGAGATCCGAGTTATTAAGTCTGTAAGGGTGTTTTAACACCTAGTGCCCTAAAGCCAACTGGTTTGGGAGTCACTGACCCAAAGCTCGCTATATGGATCAAGGATGTTGCAAAAATATATATTGGAAGTCTGAGTAATTAAGTCCGTAGGGCTGTCTTAACACCTAGTGCCCTAAAGCCAACTAGTTTGGGAGTCACTGACCCAAAGCTCGCTACATAGATAGAAGATATTGTATATGAAAAAAATCAAAAAAGAAAGAAATAAATCAGAAAAATTATAAAAAGTATTCCATTGCTACAAAAGGTGTGAATTCTGATAAAAATTTAGGACAAAAATATTACTTTCTTCTCAACTGTACTTGTAATTGTTGTGGGCAAAAATGAGTTGATTAATATTTTGTTAACTGTGTATATTGGGAATGGTAAATATAATTGGAGAATTTACTTATTCGGTAATTTAGAAAGAAAGAAAACAACTAGTAACTTGGAGTAAAAGTTTCACCTACTTAATCACTAACTTCTTTATTCTCTTTTGTCTTGTCTTTTTGCTTTTGTGTGCATTAGTTTTACTTTCTTTTTACTTTAGTAAAATGTTTGTGGGTATCATTGCTGTAAACCCTCACGAGACTACAACTCATCCACTAGGGACACCTAAGGGTTTAAAGGCTTGTTGCATACGCTAAATGCAACCGTGATCCTTACGAAAGTGGCTTAGCTTAGCTTAATTTTATTTTTATGTTATTTTATTTTATTGTTTTGCTTGAGGACTAGCAAAATGTTAGGTTTGGGGGTGTGATGAGTGGTAAATATATCACTATTTCCCACTCATTTGACCTAATATTTTGTATAGTTTCTTGAGTTTTGTGAATATTTTGATGTGTTTTGTGTCATTTTGTAGATAAATATAATTTCAGGATTCTCTGGAAGCAATTTGGGGCCAAAACAGTGAAAAATGGACAAAATGGCAAAATCGACTTTTGGCACGTCGCGATGCGCAAGCCTTCTGCGTCGCGACCTCTAACGTACGCTACCTGCTAAAATACGCTGGGACATGTGGACCAATCAGAGAAGTTTTGCTAAAATACGTCGTGATAACGTGCACCGTTTGCTAAAATGCGCCATGCTAACGTGCGCCGGACACGTGTCACCATCACATACTGCCGGCAATCATCATCGACGCTAAAATACGCCTGCCACGTGTCAACATCTCAACGAATCACGCTAACGTGCGCCGGGACATGTGTCACCATCACATGCTACTGACACTAATAATTCAGCCACCGATGTAAGCGTGACACGTGTCACGATCTCGGGAAGCCAATCCAATATGTGTCAATGATCTACGCGCGTCGCGACGCGCAAAGGGTGTCACGTCGCGACGCCTAGGGCCTATCGACGCCTATAAATTCAACTCGAGATTTCAGTTTCAGATGTACCTTCTGTTAGTGTTCCCTAGAACATGCCCAGGATCTTAATAAGCAAGAAAAGTGTGTTCATAAATTCATTATAAGTGCGGAATTACTTACATTGAATGGATTTGAGCTTTTAAAATTTTTGAGAAAAAGTTCCAAGATCATTCCTTTGTTGATTCCAAGCTTGAGTGAGTTGTGAATGAAGATCTCCAAGATCAACCTTTGATGATTTCAAGCTTTGAGTTGGTTTCCCTATCACCTTAGTTTGATTCCATGAAGTGCTAGCTTTGTTGATTTTGCAATAAAATCAAAGAGATAGTGAGATGATGCCTCACGCCCATGGAGTAGTATTCTAGGGTTTTAGTTTTGTTCAAGTGTGTTCTAATGAGAGAGAGAGATGTCTTAGGTAAAACCATTTACCTTTTACCTAAACAAGGTAGTTGGGTAAATGGTTTCACCAAACCATTCCAAGGTGGTTGGGGGAAAGTTGGTGGCTTGGCATAAATGCCAACTACCCTCCCAACTACCACATGTGAAGTGGGCCCCACATTTGAATTCAAAATTCACATGGCTTTCTACGAATGTTTGCGCGGCTCAGATTTGTTTAATCCGATTAAACGAATTTTCGTCGAAATAATTAAATCTAATTTAATTAAATGACGATTGCCTCGTAAATATATTACGAATGCCGTTTACGAAATAATTCTAAATTAATTCGTTCGCTCGTATTAAGTCCAACTTTAATTTCGTTAATGAAATCCAATTCATTTAATATATCCGATATTATTAATTTTAGCCCATACGAATAATTTAAATAGAAAAATCAAATTTAACTATTAAATTTATTCTACCGATTAATTCCAAATTAATCGCGTCTCTCTCTTCCGAACACATTTAATCCCAGATTAAATAATACCTCAATTAATCTTAGATTAATTTTCTCCCCTCTTAATTAATCCCAGATTAATTCTCCTCTTAATTAATCCCAGCTTAATTCTAATTCGAGTCAACTGTCATCGGTGAATCTTTTGGGAAGCGACCCAAGAGATCCCTGGATATGTTGGCAGTAAATACAGTCATCGGATTATCTGAATACGTGCGTACCTCGTACCACATGCTTATTTGATTTACAAGATATGGTTGGCTTCTAGCAAAGAACCCGTGTGCATACCCAATTCTCCAGAAATATCTTACTGGAATATATAATCTATGTCAGGCGTAATATACGTAGTATTGCGTATGTCGATCCAGTATCGAATGTCAGATAGGCCTGGGGGCTGGAACTGTGTCTGCCCCATCGAAGCACATGTCGGATGTCTGGTAACTAGTTTCTATATCAAATATACATGACCTAGTCATAATATCCCGATGACTGCAGTACTTAAGAGCACTAGTACCGTATCCTACGTGACATCATCTCCACTATGACTGGAGTGATACTTCTGTCTTGACATCACACCCAATACACTAATATTCTCAATATACCCAGCAGAGGCGTACAAAGAACCAGTTAAAGCCCTGGATGACCAAAACTAAAGCATACCGATTGTCGCAAGTATTAGCGATGCAAGTCTCAGGTTAAGACCAAATATACCTACCCTGATATCACACTTCCATAGACACATAGTCATACTACCAATGGAATTCCGAGGGGTCTTTTCAGAGTGAAGCTGTTTCCGTACCATCGGTTAACACAACCTCCTATCACACTTGCATAAGTATCCAATACTTAAATATATGAGAACTATGCCGTTGTGCTCCCACAACCCGCACAAGTGCAATACTAGTCTATTCTGCATTATCGATGTCCAGTCTCGATAATACTACGACTAGAGATATTTAATGATTAATCCTTCGAGGACTGCTACTGTCTCATATCATCTCAATCCAGGAACTAATCATAGGGACCTCATATCATTTATACATCTAGGTGATCTAATCACAAATGATAAGAGCGCAATCTCCTTGTCATATAGTTAATTTGTACAACTACACCATGATCTGTAGAAATAGTGACGCTATGGGTCATAACTGTCCAACAATCTCCCACTTGGCCTATAGTCAGTCACTCGAGTGTCTTACACCCGAACTATGTACGGTTCGCTCAAACTGCAGAGGAAAGGCTTTCGTCAGCGGATTTGTATGATTATCGTCTGATTTAATTTATTCGATCATCACATCGCCATGATGTATGATCCGAACGAATCAGATGAATAGTCGAAGTATATATCTGGATCGTTGATTAGACCATTAATTCTTTATTCTGCGCTGTAGCCTAGCTCAGCTGCTAACATAACTATATCTAATCTAATTAGATTTGTTAATGACCCAGATGGCTTCTATTGCTGCCTCAGCCGCAACAATAATCCGCTTTTGTTGTTTATTCGGCAACAGCATCTTGCTTGGAAGATTTCCAGCTCACTGTACCGTTATTCAAACTGTATAGTACCGTTGTTACGACTTTTAGTCGCTTAATCGGTTAGAAAACTTGCAACAGTGATCCCAGTCACTTCAAGTTCTTCTTCTCCATAGTTTAAGACATCATCTTTAGTTCTCTAAGATACTAACGGATGTTCTTAATATCAATCCAGTGACTATCACTTGGATTGACCTGTTTGTGACTCCATATGCTCAAAGCGTATGAGACATCAGGTCACATGCATTTTTCAATGTACGAGTTCTCGGAGAGTGTTAACAACTTTAAATCTATCCCAGTAGATCTTTATTCCTAGAATAAAGGTTGTTTCTCCCAAGAATTCTACGGAGAATTTTCATGAAAGCCAAGCTTTCACCGATTGTAATATGGGAATATCATTTCTAAGAAATGACATATCATCATTATTTAGGACAGTAACATTCAGTGCGCTCCCACTAACCTCCTTATATACACAAGAATCATTTCGTTTTGAATTAAATCATACACCGTTATGATTACATCAAAACGATAGTTCCAAGAACCCAATGCTTACTTCAATCCATACATGGATCGAATAACCTGAAAATCTTATTTGCTAGTTTTGGTATGACAAAACCGTCAGGATGTTATAAACATCCTCCAAAAAGGTTTCCGTTTAAGGAATGCGATTTTGACGTTCAACTGCCATATTTCATGAATGAAACATGCAACATCAACAAGCATTATCCAAATGGATTTATCCATGTCAACATGTAAAAGGTTTCGTTGTAATCGACACAATGTTGATAACGATACCTTTTCGTTACAAGCCTAGCTTAGTACGTTGGTATGTTGCCATCCATGTATGTCTTCCTTGAAGACTTATATAGTACCAATAGGCACAATCCCTTCTGGTATATCAACTAGTCTCTAAACATAGTTGGTATACATGGAATCCATTTCGGACTTCATGACAATTTGCCATAATGGGGAGTCGATACCATGTATCACTACCTCATATGTAGTCAGTCCATCTTCATCAATAAGATTGACATCTTTATGAGGTGAGATCAGAAACCCATACCTTCCAGGTTGTTTTCTGACTCTATTTGGCTAACGCGGTTCTTGTGTATTCGAAGATTGTGGTACAGTTTCATCCTTGATGAACTATTTGTGTTCAATTAAGGACTAGGTGCCTTGAACAGTATTACTCCGATTTTCATCGAGTTTTACTATCCTCCCACTTACCACAGCATATCAGTATTCCTCTTAGACTTAATAGTCCACGATCTTCCTTGAGGATAGATAACCCTTTAATAGATTTCCTTACAGGATAGACATATACTTGTCGGGCAGGGTAGCCATAATTGGAACATAAACTTAATGAATCCAGATAATTTGGTTGACATAGACATATGGTTCAATTAGGTTATACTGGATATTTGCATCTGACCATCGACAGAGGCCTTTGCATAATTTTGTGTTCTAGGTTAGTAAATCAATATATTACACAAACATGAAATAACCACTTCATCTTTAATTAGATATTGGAAGAAATCACAACCGTGGATATTTTATTAATATTGAATTTCACTTAATTTACTTTCGCGCAATTTTATTTACTTATCACCACCCAATCAAACAATCAATCTGTTAGATACTAGTAATAATTTGGCCTCATAAAAATTAATAGCTTAGGTTTTAAGTACTCATGGGATCGATACTTTTTATACTACTTGCACGATACGTGTGCTTGCGTTATACGCGTGTCATTACGCACCGGTCAGTTGGACGTGAAATACGTCCAACCGGGCATGCAAGACCCCACACTAAAATCTGCCAAGTGCCTTGGTCACATTAGATTTCTCTAGCATTTTGTTATATTATTTTTTTATGTTTATTTTCTGTCATTATTTATCTTTACTTTTTATTATGCATTTACTTTGTTATTCATTGTTGCTATTTATCTTTTCTATTTATTTATTTGCATTTATCATTATTATTCGTCTCGCTTTTACTTTTGTTAATCTTCGGCTATATTACTTTGTATTCAATTTCATGACTACTTACATTGGATTAAAGGTCACCCCCTTTGTGGGAAATTCACGAAAGCACCCTTTACCATATAATTTTTTAGTCCTAGACGCTGCATGCTTGGTTAGACATGGAATATGTCCAACCGGGCAAGCGAGATCCCACATTAAGATCGGCTGAATCTCTTGGTCGCATCTCCTTTCTCTTATTTCACTATTTATTTTTCTTTTAATGTTCCGTTATTTATTTTCGTTTGACTTTTGTTCATGTTCGGCTATATTACTTCGTATTCACTTTCATGACCACTTACATTGGATTAAAGGTCACCCCCTTTATGGGAAATGCCTGAAGGCACCCTTTACCACATTTATTTTGTAATCCTAGATGCTGCATGCTTGGTTAGAGGCGAAATATGTCCAACCGGGCATGTAAGATCCCATATTAATATCGGCCAAATCTCTTGGTCGCATCTCCTTTCTCTTATTTTGCTATTTTTTTTTCTTTTGATGTTCCGTTATTTATCTTCGTTTGTCTTTTGTTCATGTTCGGCTATATTACTTCGTATCCACTTTCATGACTACTTACATTGGATTAAAGGTCACCCCATTTGTGGGAAATGCCTGAAGGCACCCTTTACCATATTATTTTGTAGTCTTGGACGCTGCGTGCTTGGTTAGACACAAATATATCCAATCGGGCATGCGCGATCCCACACTAAGATCGACCAAGTCACTTGTTCGCATCTCCTTTCTTTTATTTCGTCATTTATTTTACTTTTGATGTTCCGTTATTTATTTCAGCCCTTTGTCTTTTTATGTATTCATCTCGTTTTATTATTCCGCTCTTATTCATGCTCATGTCTTGCCGCATCACTTCACATTTACTTTCATGTTTGAATTGTGTCAATGATTGAGTGTTGCCTCTTGCGGTATTTTGGATGGAAACCTAGATATAAATTCCATAGCCGAATCCGAATGGACGGTAGTGTGGTCTATACTTGGGATACAACTCCTCGTACCGCTCGGGAAACATTCACACATGTGTTTATGTTATTATATTTGCCATTTCTTCCTTATCCCGTTCGAACGCGTTCCCGGATGCTACTCAAACGCATGCATTCTGTCTCACTATGGATTCTACCTTATTATGTTCAAACGTGTTTACGAACGCTACACGAACGCACACACTGGACAGACTATTTCTTAACATTTTATGCACTTTTATCTCTTTAGTTATTTACTTTACATTATGCATTTATTATTAACGTTTTTACTGTTAACATAATTTACATTACCATACTTCCTCGTTTAATATGCTTGTGGAATTATGCATTCGCTTTCATTTTCATTTATATTTATGGTTGTGCAAACTTGTAAGTTATTTGAATTATCTTGCATGTGCTGCATAAGACTTGGTTATATCATTGTGTAAAACCGGTCGTTACACTGACATAAGTAAGGGACCATTCCGAACCCAACGGTTTGAGGTCTTCCCTTACGAGGAATGACTACGGCCTTAAATCATTTCCCAGTTCACGATGGGTGGCGACTCCTTTATTCTCTAGTTTAGTCCCCCGCGGGCTACTCTGTACTCCCTACGGGCCGTGAGCCCGGACAGCGTCGCCCTCGCTCCTTACAACTGCAAACTATGTCAATAATTTCAACAGACAGGGAAACAATCCATATTCCAATATCTACAATCCAGGTTGGAGGAATCATCCTAATTTCGCAAGGAGCAACACTTCAGGGCAAAGGAATAATCCACTACCGGGATTCCAATAGCAGAACAAAAGCCAGAAGTATGAAAAAGAACCAGGAATAGCAGAAGTGCTGGCCCAGATGAAAAAGCATGAAGCCAAATACGATGCTATATTTCAAAACCAATCAGCTTCTATAAAGGTAATGGAAAATCAATTAGGACAACTGGCCATTGCTCAGAGTTACAGACCTCTAGGTTCCATTCCTAACAACACATAACCAAATCCAAGGAACAGAGGGAATGAGCAATGCCAAGCCATCACTTTGAAAAGCGGTACTGAAATCAACAAAGACTTTGGAGTTAAAGCATCTACTGAGGAAGTTCCAAAAGAAAGCAGCGAAGCAGATCCACAGATGGAGGAAAAGAAGCAAAAGAAAATGATCGAGAAAGATTTACTCCACCTCCACATTTTCCTCAGCGTCTCCAGAAACACAAATTGGACAAAACATTTTCTCGATGAAGCTGAACAAAGCAACACGGAAGGATCATTTCCCGCTACCATTCATTGACTAGATGCTAGACAGATTGGTGGGACAAGAATTCTACTGTTACATACATGTATGACATTTTTCTTTCCGCAAGGTTTCCATTTAGACTCTGTAATGCTCCTGCAACATTTCAATGTTGCGTGATGGCCGTTGATGAATGGTAAATCTATCACTATTACCCACTCATTTAACCTAATATTTTGTATAGTTTCTTGAGTTTTGTGAATATTTTGATGTGTTTTTTGTAGATAAAAAAAATTTCAGGACATTCTGGAGGTGATTTGGGCCAAAACAGTGAAAATTGGACGAAAAACGGCATTTTGGTAATTTCCCGCGTCGCGACTGTTGGTTTTCTATAAGGTCCCAAGATCAAATCAATACATGAAATAATGCGTGAATACACCAATGAAGATAGCGGAATACTTACATTGATCGGTTATGTCGATTTGAAGACGAATCATGCCCAAAAACGCACTGCCTTGGAAAGCTTACTGCAACCAGTCCATGCTCACTGTCTTGGCAGTTTCGGGTCTCAAAACGAAGCTCCAAACTCCATCGGATGAGTCCCGCCTCATGGTCGAACCTCCCTACCACCTTCGCAAGACTCGTAGTGTGCTAGCACTTGCGGTTTTCACCATGAAAACCCAACCCTTGCTTCCCTTTTGTGTCACGTTTTTCTGGTTCAAAACCAGTCCCATTTCAAGCTTTGGGCGTGAGAGGAAGAGAGAATTTGAGAGAGATAAAATTGTGTATTAAGTTAAAATGATTTACCAAAAATCAATTTATATTTATGCCATAATTTTCATTAAATTAATAATAAAATTATGACACATAACATGCAATGGCTTAGAGTGTCAAACACTCAAACTCCATGCAATGACATTGAGTGCAATGTACACAATCTACATGCAAAGCATTAGAATGACATGTGTCATGTGGGCCCCACACGTTTCCAAATGAAAGTGGGCCCACGTGCACTCACGCGTTCGGGTTCGATATTTCCGAAATACCGAGCTTACGTCGCGACGTTAATTCAATCGAATTTAAATAAATAATTGCGCCTGGCGAAATTATTATTTACGTCGCTAACGAATTAATCTAAATTAACTCGTTTGCCCGAATTAAAATCTGATTTTAATTCCGCGTCGAAATCCAATTTCGTCTAATATATTGAATATATTAATACATCGATTAATTCTGAATAATCGTTCTCTCTCTTTAGACGACATTTTATCCCGGATAAAATATCTCTGTTATTAATCCTAGATTAATTTTCTCTCTCTTCTGTATAATCCCAGATTATTCAAGAGTGCGAGTTGTGCGTCATCGGTGGATTATCGGGAAGCGACCCATGAGATCCCCGGATAATCTGGCAGTAAATACGGTCGTCGGAGTATCCGAATCACGTACGTACCAAGTACTACGTTCTACCGATTTACGAGACAAGGTCGACTCCTAGCAAAGCACCAAGTCTACCCAATTCTCTGGACATATCCATTTAAGAATATTAAGATCTGTATCAAGCGTAGTATACTAATGTATTGTGCATATCGGTCCAGTATCGGATAGTCACGTGCTAGGGCTGGGGCTGGATAAGTGTCTGCCCCGTCCGAAACACATATCGGATGTCTGGTAACTAGTCTCTATAATCGGATATTCATGACCTGGTCATAATATCACGATTGGATGCGCATCACTTAAGAGCACTAATACCGTATCCTGCGTGACATCATCTCCACTATGACTGGAGTGATACTTCCGTCTCGACATCACATCCAATACACTACGACTCTCTGATAAACCCAGAAGTGGTGTATGCAGAACCGGTTAAAGCCCTTTACCACCAAGACCAAATTCTATCGATTATCGTAAGTATTAGCGATGTAAGTCTCAGGTTAAGACTATACACACCTACCTTGAATTCGGCCTCCCATAGACACATAGTCATAATACCAATGGGATTCCGAAGGGTCTATCCAGAGCGAAGCTGTTTCCCGTACCATCGGTGAAACACGACCTCCTATCGCACTTGCACAAGTATCCAATACTTATATATATGAGAACTATGCCGTTGTGCCCTCACAACGCACACAAGTGCAATACTAGCCTATTCCGCATTATCGATGTCCAGTCTCGATAATACTACGGCTAGGGATATTTAATGATTAATCCTTCGTGGACTGATACTGTCTCATATCATCTCAATCCAGGAACTAATCATAGGGACCTCTCTTCATTTATATATCTATGGTGATCTAATCACAAATGATGAGAGTGCAATTTCCTTGTTACATAGTTAATTTGCTACAACAACACAATGATCTGTGCAAATAGTGACGCTATGGGTCATATTATCCAACAGCGACGCCAAGACATTCAGCGTCGCGACGCCTAACATGCGTCGAACAGTGCTAACTTGTGCCGGGTCCACAAATCAGAATCAGAGAAAAGTTTGAATTTGCTAACGTGCGCCGTGCCACGTGTCACCATCACAACCGATCTCCTAAAATGCGCCGTGCCACGTGTCATCATCCTACGGTGCCGAAAATCATCATCGCCACGTGTGCCACGTGTCACTCCATGTCATTTCCACGTCATCAGCCACATCACCAGGTTGACCAAGTCAAACTGCCACCTCACCGCCACGTCATCATCAGCCAATCAGGAAGTGCCACGCTTCGAAATCCTACGGTGCCGAGAGTCCCTTTCCCATGTGTCGTCACGTCACCGCCACGTCACTACCACGTCAGCGCCACATCAGCATCAATTATTGGCTATCTAATCCTTATCTGACACGTGGCGGATAAGAGTCTAGCCGACCAATCTGAAGCCGCCATGTGTCATAATAATTGAGTCTCCAACAACCTATCCACGTGTTACCTTATCATCTTATCCAGAATCTGCAACCGAAGAACCAGAGCGTGCCATGTCGACAGAAGCTGGCGTAGCGACGCCAAAGCCCTTGGGGTCGCGATGCTGGAAGCCTACCGGGGTCTATAAATTGAGCTCGAGATTTCAGTTTTAGATGTACCACTCTATCTCTTCTCTTTGATGTAAAGAGAGAGTTTTGTTGGAAATCTAATAACCATGTCCCCAAGATCAAAAACAAGCAAAATATATATAAGAATGAACTATATTGAAGTAATGGCGGAAACAATACTCACAAAAACGGAATGTGGATGCAATGGATGAAACAAATGTTGCTGCTTTGTGCAGTGGAGGATTCGGCCAAGCAGTAAAGAGAAGCTCCAAGCTTTAATTGATCCTTCCAAGCTCTAAGATGAGTTTCCCATAACACCTTGTATGATCCCTTGATGTTGCTAGCCAAAGTTGTGTGTTAGAGTTCCAAACAAGCACACTTTCTTCTTGTCTTGCCACAACAAAAGAAGAAAATGGAGAGAGCTTGAGAGCTCACTGTTTCGGTAATTAGAGAGGGAGAGGAGGTTTGATTTTTGTCTCAAAAATCAATTTATATTTATGTCATAATTATATTAAATAATAATATACTATGACACAAACCATGCAAAGACTTAGAGTGTCTAACACTCAATTTCCATGATGCAATACCCTTGAGTGCTTTGTACACTATCTTCATGCAATACATCTTGATTAAATAATGCAAATAATGACAAGTGTCATGTGGGCCCCACACGTTTCCAAATGAAAGTGGGCCCACGTGCACTCACGCGTTCGGGTTCGATATTTCCGAAATACCGAGCTTACGTCGCGACGTTAATTAAATCGAATTTAAATAAATAATTGCGCCTAGCGAAATTATTATTTACGTCGCTAACGAATTAATTCTAAATTAACTCGTTTGCCCGAATTAAAATCTAATTTAATTTCGCGTCGAAATCGAATTCCGAGATTATTATATCGAATATATAATTTACGATTAATTCTAAATTAATCGTTCTCTCTTTTATAGTACTTTATCCAAGATAAAGTCTCTCCGTAATTAATCCAAGATTAATCGAGTTTGAATCATACGTCATCGGTGAATCTTCGGGAAGCGACCCAAGAGACCTCTAGATATGTTGGCAGTAAATCCGGTTGTCGAACTATTCGAACACGTACGTACCAAGTACTACGTTTTTACCGATTTACAAGACAAGGTTAGCTTCTAGCAAAACGCCATGCCTACCCAATTCTCTAGAAATATTCTTACTGGAATATTAGATCTATAACAGGCGTAGTATACCGTAGTATAGTGTATATCGAACCAGTATCGGATGATCACATGTAAGGCCTGGGGCTGGATATGTGTCTGCCCCGTACGATACATACACACATATCGGACATCAAGCAACCAGTCTCTTTGAATCGGATAATCCTGACCTAGTCTAGTCATATTATCCCGATGGTTGCAACCATTATAGAGTACTAGTTCTGTATCCCTCGCGATCATCATCTCCATATGTCTGAAGTGATACTTCCATCTTGACATCACACCCAGTACACTACGATTCTCGATAAACCCAGAAGAGGTATACACAGAACTCGTTAAAGCCCTGGACCACCAAACCTAAATTTTACCGATTGTCGTAAGTACTAGCGATGCAAATCTCAGGTTAAGATCATATGCACCTACCCTGAAGCGGACTCCCATAGACACGCAGACATACTACCAATGGGACTCCGCGGGGTCTATCCAGAGCGAAGCTGTTTTCCGTACCATCGGTAAAAACACAACCTCCTACCGCACTTGCATAAGTATCCAATACTTAAATATATGAGAACTATGCCGTTGTGCCCTCACAACATGCACAAGTGCAGTACTAGTCTATTCCGCATTATCGATGTCCAATCTCGATAATACTACGACTAGGGATATTTAATGATTAAACCTTTATGGATTGATACTGTCTCATATCATCACAATCCGGAACTAATCATAGGGACTTTTACCATTTATATATCAAAGTAATTAAATTACAAAACGGTAAAAGGCAATTTCATTACTACATAGTTAATTTTGTACAATAATACAATATCATTTACAAAATAGTGACGCTATGGGTCATTACTGTCTAACAATCTCCCACTTGGCCTATAGCCAGTCACTCAAGCATCTAATACCTGAACTATGTACATGTCGCTCAAACTTTTCCCGAGGAATAGCCTTCGTCAGCGGATCTGCAATATTATCCTCTGATGCGATCTTCTCGATCTTCACATCGCCACGATGTATGATCTCTCGAATCAGATGGAATCGTCGAAGAACATGTTTGGATCGTTGATGAGACCTTGGTTCCTTAGCCTGTGCTATAGCCCCGCTATTGTCACAATACAATGGAACGGGCTCAGCTGCTAACGGAACTACTCCTAATCCAATTAGGAATTACGGATCCAAACTGCCTCTTTTGCTGCTTCAGCTGCTGCAATGTACTCCGCTTCAGTTGCTGAATCGGCAACAGTATCTTGCTTGGAAGATTTCCAGCTCACTGCTCCGTTATTCAAGCAAAATATGTACCCGGTTTGCGACTTGAAGTCGTCTCTGTCGGTTTGGAAACTTGCATCGGTATACCCAGATACCTCAAGTTCTCCATCTCCATAGATTAAGAAAACATCCTTAGTTCTTTTAAGATACCTAAGGATATTCTTAACCGCCATCCAGTGATCCTGTCCTGGATCGGCCTGATATCGACTGCACATGCTCAAAGCATAGGACACATCAGGTCGTGTACATATCATGGCATACATGATCGATCCGACTGCCGAGGCGAACGGAGTCCGACTCATGTTGTCTCTCTCATCTTGTGTTTTAGGACACATGTCCCTAGATAGAAAGACGCCATGTGATGTTGGCAACAGTCCCTTCTTGGACTGATCCATGTTGAATCTCTTCAACACTTTATCAATATATGTACTCTGGGAGAGTCCAAGTAGCTTTCTAGATCTATCCCGGTAGATCTTTATTCCTAGAATAAAAGCTGCTTCTCCCAGATCTTTCATGGAGAATTTCAATGAAAGCCAAGCTTTCACCGACGTTAACATGGGAATGTCATTGCCTATAAGCAATACATCGTCGACATAAAGGACAATAAAAGTCAGTGCACTCCCACTAACCTTCTTATATACACAAGGATCATCTACGTTTTGAATGAAATCATATTCTTTTATGACCTCATCAAACGTTGGTTCCATGACCTCGATGCTTGCTTCAGTCCATAAATGGACCGATTTAACTTACAAACCTTGTTTGCAAGTCTTGGGTGCGATAAAACCGTCAGGTTGTTGCATATAAACATCCTCCAACAGGTTTCCGTTAAGGAAAGCGGTTTTAACGTCCATCTGCCATATTTCGTAATCGTAATATGCAGCTATTGCAAGCATTATCCGAATGGATTTAATCATGGCAACGGGTGAGAAAGTTTCGTCATAATCAACTCCAAGTTGTTGACGATACCCCTTCGCTACGAGCCTAGCTTTGTACGTTTGTACGTTGCCATCCATGTCTGTCTTCTTCTTGAAGACCCATTTGCATCCAATAGGCTTTACGCCTTCTGGTGCATCAACCAGTGTCCAAACTTGGTTGGTATACATGGAATCCATTTCGGCCTTCATGGCTTCTTGCCATAAAGTGGATTCGATACCTGTATCGCTTCCTCATACGTAGCCGGTTCAGTATCCTCAATAAGATTAATATCTACATGAGGTGAGATCAGGAATCCATACCTCTCAGGTATTACCCTGACTCTCTCCGACCTACGTAGTCCTTGTGTAATTGAAGATTGTGGTTCAGTCTCATCCTGGATGGACTGTTCATGTTCCGTTCTTGATTCATTGCCAGGAACAGTATCACTACGACTTTCATCGAGTTCTACTTTCCTCCCACTAAACACTGCATTTAGGAATTCCTTCTCAAGGAAAACCGCATGTAGAGCAACAAATACTTTGTTCTCTTTTGGGTTATAGAAGTAATATCCTTTGGTTTCCTTAGGATATCCAACAAATAGGCATTTATCTGATTTGGGTTCAAGTTTGGTACCTTCCAAACGTTTGACGTATGCCCAGCAACCCCAAATCTTCAGGAATGAGAAACCTGGTTTCTTTCCTGTCCATATCTCATACGGAGTCTGTTCAACAGACTTTGACGGAACCCTATTCAAAATAAGGATTGCACTTTCTAATGCATGTCCCCAGAAGGATATAGGCAGCTCAGTGCGACTCATCATCGACCTTACCATGTCAAGCAAGGTACGGTTTCTCCGTTCAGACACACCATTTAATTGTGGTGTTCCAGGAGGAGTCCATTGTGAAAGAATACCATATTCTTTCAAGTAATCTTGAAACTCATTACTTAAGTATTCGCCACCACGGTCCGACCGTAATGTTTTAATACTCTTGCCTGTTTGTTTTTCAACTTCGTGTCGAAACTCTTTGAATTTCTCAAAAGTTTCCGACTTGTGCATCATTAGATACACATAACCATAACGTGATGCATCATCCGTAAAGGTTACGAAGTATCGATATCCACCTCTAGCCTGGCTAGACATGGGCCCACAAACGTCACTATGAACGAGGGCTAACAGTTCAGTGGCGCGTTCACCTTTACCACTAAAAGGTGATTTAGGCATTTTGCCTAATAAACAAGATTCGCAGACGTCATATGAATTTGGATCAAATCCGTCCAAGTACCCACTCTTCGAAAGTGTGGATATGCGAGTCTTGTTGATGTGTCCCAGACGACAATGCCACAAATAAGTTTCTTCTTTTGGATTACTCATTTTGAGCCTTTTGTTTGTTATTTTACATTTGGAGATTCATTTATATTCAAAATATAAAGACCATTATTTGCATCAGCACTGCAAATTTCTGCATCATTCATATATAAATAACACCTGGTGTTTTTAAATACAAAAGTGTACCCTGTTTGGGTTAACAAAGATACAGAAATAATATTCCTAGTTAAACTAGGAACAAAATAACAGTCATTTAGTTTAAGTACATGCCCCGAGGGCAGTTCCAAAACAAAAGTGCCTACGGCCAAAACAGCAACAGAAGTTCCATTTCCAACTCGTAGATCTACCTCCCCCGAAGCCAGTCTCCTGCTATCATGCCACATCAGTACAAATATGAGAACCACAGCCAGAATCAAAAATCCAATTTTTATTAAGACTAGAAGTAGTCATATTTATCTCAATAACAAACATACCTGAGGCCGGAGCCTTGCCCGCCTGTATGTCCTCCTTATGTCCCTTGTTCATGCGGCAGTCACGCTTCCAGTGACCTCTCTTGCCGCATTTCAGGCAAACATCTTGAGACTTGTCCCTTGGCTTCCCAGAAGCCTTTGTTGACTTGGCCTTGCCTTTTGTTCTTATGCTTCTTCTTCTTAACACCCCCAGTTGCCTTGAGCCCAGCTTTCGGCGTTTGAGATGTTGTTGCAAAGTGCGCCTCGCGCTTGTTGCCTTTCAGAAGTTCTTTCTCTGACTCCTTGAGAATGACAACAACTCTCCAAGAGTGTCATCCGAATTCATCAGTTTGTAGTTGATGACAATCTGTTTCCAAGTATCGGGTAGTGACTGTAGAAGTACATCTATAGCCAGCTCAGACTCCAAGACTATACCCATATTAGCCAGTTCATCAATATCGGCTATCATTTGAGTCCCATGGACCTCAACAGAACTACCATCAGTCATACGGGAGCGAAAGATTTCTTCACTAACTCGTACCTCGCCATCCGCTTATTAGTGCGGTGAAGATCTTGCAATCTTGCCATCATATTAAGGATCCAAGTCCCTATTTTGGCGACGAAAGTGTTGAGTCATTGAAGCAAGCATGATCGACTGAGCCGTGTCACAATCATCACTGTGAGTTTTCCATAACTCCAGCTCAAGTGGCTCAGTGGGCTTAGGCCCGAGAGGTCTCTGAATCGTATACAGTATCCTCTCCGCCCAAGGACTATCCTTAGGTTCATTTCCCAATCAGCAAAGTTTATCCCCTTAAAGACATTGTCACCCATGATGATGTCTCGGACATTTACCTTGCTTGCCATCTTAACTACGATAGTCCAACTATCTAGTTAACGATAAAATGGGTACAGTCAAACTGTTACAAGAAAAATAACATTTTATTAGTCCAACTAATGTTAAAAAATTGACGAAATAAATTTTGTAAGCGCGTAAAGCTAAGTATCTGAATGAAATTGCAAACTCAATACTAGCCTCCCACTATTTTCTACAAGTCTCTAACCCTCTGTTGAGTACTCGGGAAATCCAATTTCCTAGTGGGCTAGGATCCCGTTAAATAACACACAACCTTGACTTTGGCCAACAAGTTGTATGATATTTAACTAGGTAGATCTCGAAGATCAATTGGATCCCATCCAATTCCTAGATCCGGTAGGTGGACATCCAAGTCCGAAACATATATATCTAATACATACGTCAATGTATCCAATACATTTTCCTAACCATTTCCTCTGAATCAACTAAGCCTTGGCTTTGGCACAACAAACCTAATGATTCCAGTTAAGCGGGACCCATTGACGAGGAAAGTTTCGTAATCAATGTCGATGGACAAGAAGTGATCTTGACTTTGGCCAACAAATCACAACTTGGACAGGACACCGATGTGGAACAAAACTCTCATGATTCAAACACATCCTCAATTGACAAAGGTCTTGACTTTGGCCAACAAACCAATGCCAATTTCGGATCTTGAGAAAGAATCATTCAACGGAAGGAAAATCGCTTAATATTGTTTGAGGGATTTTTCGCGTAATTGGCAACCAATTAATTTATCTTTGTTAGGTCTCATCATCATACACCCTTAAGCATGCTTCTAAAACATCATAAAGCGCGTAAAGTAAATAATAGTGATATGCGGATGGATATATAAACAACTTGTTCCTAGAACAAATCACTCCCTTTCCTCTCCCCGCTAGCACTATTCTACTTCTACCCAATTACATAATACAATAAGAGAAACCTCATTTACATTGAGGGGAATTAGGTGAGAAGAGAATACAAAGAGATAAAGAGATAAGGCTGGACACGCAGGTCCAATTTATAAATTCCAAATTTACAATAATTTCTAAAATTACCCTTCCCTTCTAATATCCATCCGATATACACTATTCATACAACACATCCACATTCATTCATTCATTCAGGCATGTTATACAACCAATCAAATCCAATTAATTAGTCTTTTAGGTGACAATACAATGTTTCAAACAATTGTTTGCATTTGCGCGAGTCCAACTCGTTTTGAGAATAAATACATATGGTATGAATTCACGAATTATATCGAACTACTCGTTAAATCCAATTTAAGTCGTATTCAATACTAATCCTTTTATTTAATTCTAAATTAAATATTTACACTTTTATTGTGCTTTTATAACTTAGATTCCAAATCTAGTACTATTGGGTCTCAAAGCCCAACTAACATCTAATGTCCGTTTAATTAAAGTCCGATGGGCTTTCTATTGATTTCATTAGGCTTGGGCCTTGGTCAATGTGGGTCAAACCCAATTTCCAAGCCCAATAAGGAATCACCCTCATTTGCCATAAAACCAATATCAAGCCCATAAGGCCCAATTAAACATAAAAGCCCATTTATTACATTTGGACTTAAATGGTGTGATTTAGGCCCATTTTGGATCCAATCCAAATGGTCCAAATCTACTTGGCCCAACCAAGCCCATTTATGACCAAATATAATAGTTTTAGGCCCAATTCCAATTTAAGCCCAATTAACTAAATTTAAAATTCCAAATTTTATAACTTAATTAATTAAAGTGTATTTTCATGATTAATCCTTTAAATCAATATTCCCAAAATATCAAATTAATCTATTAATCATATTTTTATCTTAAATACATGTCCAACATTATTAATCAAAAAATCAAGTCCCTAATCATCATCAAGCATTCGGCCAAGGTGATTAAATGGTTCCGATTTCGTTTTCAATCCAATCAAGTTACAAATGATCATCTCCATATTTTTCAAGTCATCCAATGTCTTAAAATTAAAAAATCATCTAGTCCACATGCTTGCATGTATTCGGCCAAGCCTCATTGGGGTTGGAAAAATTAATCCAATTTATTTTCCATGAAATTGATGATGTATAATCCATTTAACATACATCTAAGCATATTTAATCAAGCAAACTCATCAAATCATGCTTCAAACAATTTTCCCCAAATAACATCCTAATATATTTGCATGCATTTTAGGCTCAATGATACCATTGTTGGAAATCTAATAACCATGTCCCAAGATCAAAAACAAGCAAAATATATATAAGAATGAACTATATTGAAGTAATGGCGGAAACAATACTCACAAAAACGGAATGTGGATGCAATGGATGAAACAAAATGTGCTCCTTTGTGCAGTGGAGGATTCGGCCAAGCAGTAAAGAGAAGCTCCAAGCTTTAATTGATCCTTCCAAGCTCTAAGATGAGTTTCCCATAACACCTTGTATGATCCCTTGATGTTGCTAGCCAAAGTTGTGTGTTAGAGTTCCAAACAAGCACACTTTCTTCTTGTCTTGCCACAAAACAAATGAAGAATGGAGAGAGCTTTGAGAGCTCACTGTTTCGGTAATTAGAGAGGAGAGGAGGTTTGATTTTTGTCTCAAAATCAATTTATATTTATGTCATAAATATATTAAATAATAATATACTTATGACACAAACCATGCAAAGACTTAGAGTGTCTAACACTCAATTTCCATGCAATACCCTTGAGTGCTTTGTACACTATCTTCATGCAATACATCTGATTAAATAATGCAAATAATGACAAGTGTCATGTGGGCCCCACACGTTTCCAAATGAAAGTGGGCCCACGTGCACTCACGCGTTCGGGTTCGATATTTCCGAAATACCGAGCTTACGTCGCGACGTTAATTAAATCGAATTTAAATAAATAATTGCGCCTAGCGAAATTATTATTTACGTCGCTAACGAATTAATTCTAAATTAACTCGTTTGCCCGAATTAAAATCTAATTTTAATTTCGCGTCGAAATCGAATTCCGATTATTATATCGAATATAATAATTTTACGATTAATTCTAAATTAATCGTTCTCTCTCTTTTATAGTACTTTATCCAAGATAAAGTCTCTCCGTAATTAATCCAAGATTAATCGAGTTTGAATCATACGTCATCGGTGAATCTTCGGGAAGCGACCCAAGAGACCTCTAGATATGTTGGCAGTAAATCCGGTTGTCGAACTATTCGAACACGTACGTACCAAGTACTACGTTTTTACCGATTTACAAGACAAGGTTAGCTTCTAGCAAAACGCCATGCCTACCCAATTCTCTAGAAATATTCTTACTGGAATATAGATCTATAACAGGCGTAGTATACCGTAGTATAGTGTATATCGAACCAGTATCGGATGATCACATGTAAGGCCTGGGGCTGGATATGTGTCTGCCCCGTACGATACACATATCGGACATCAAGCAACCAGTCTCTTTGAATCGGATAATCCTGACCTAGTCATATTATCCCGATGGTTGCAACCATTATAGAGTACTAGTTCTGTATCCCTCGCGATCATCATCTCCATATGTCTGAAGTGATACTTCCATCTTGACATCACACCCAGTACACTACGATTCTCGATAAACCCAGAAGAGGTATACACAGAACTCGTTAAAGCCCTGGACCACCAAACCTAAATTTTACCGATTGTCGTAAGTACTAGCGATGCAAATCTCAGGTTAAGATCATATGCACCTACCCTGAAGCGGACTCCCATAGACACGCAGACATACTACCAATGGGACTCCGCGGGGTCTATCCAGAGCGAAGCTGTTTTCCGTACCATCGGTAAAACACAACCTCCTACCGCACTTGCATAAGTATCCAATACTTAAATATATGAGAACTATGCCGTTGTGCCCTCACAACATGCACAAGTGCAGTACTAGTCTATTCCGCATTATCGATGTCCAATCTCGATAATACTACGACTAGGGATATTTAATGATTAAACCTTTATGGATTGATACTGTCTCATATCATCACAATCCGGAACTAATCATAGGGACTTTTACCATTTATATATCATAGTAATTAAATTACAAAACGGTAAAAGGCAATTTCATTACTACATAGTTAATTTTGTACAATAATACAATATCATTTACAAAATAGTGACGCTATGGGTCATTACTGTCTAACAAGTTTTCTCGCTCTAGTTCTTTTAGTTTGTAGTTCTTAATTTTGTTTGTAAATAATTTTAATACGTTCTTGTATAATAGTAATTTTACTTTGTACTTTTTAATTTTTCAGTTTTTACTTATCATCATGAGGAGGACTTCCCCAGCTAGGGTGAAAGGTAATTCTTTACTGTACTAGTTAGATTATCTCCTTAAAAATATTAATCACTATTTAAAATATTGACTTAAAAAGGATACCGGCTTGGTCGGTTGGTAATTATTTTAATGGTTTAAAAACCTGACTAATAAAGGATACCGCCAGATGGTCCATGTAATTAAATTTTCTTACCGCCTATATGGCAGGTTATTTTGGTTCCGCCTTTTATGGCGTTGGACTAATTTGACTTAATCAGGATACCGCCAGATTGGTCGGTGGTAATATTATCACAAGTTTATATATTATTTATGGGAGATATCTAAATAGTAAATAGTAAAAGTTGATCCTTTACTTAGCATTTTATTTAATTTCAGCATTTTTAGTTTATGTCTTTTACTTTTCAGTATTTTTACTTTATACTTTTAAGTTTTTACTAGCCCTAGTTATGTATTGATCTGGGGGTTGTGATGAATTCTAATATCACCGGTAGATAAGGGGTTATTTGATAGTTGGGTAATTTAAAGGTTTACTTATTAAGTCTTAAGCTTAATGCTTTGTTGTCTGATCACCAATAAGATTGATGTGGTAAATCTAAAATGAACTAGACATAGGGATTTTAGGTTCAGCCTTAGACTTAATAGCCCACGATCTTCCTGAGGATAGATAACCCTTTAATAGATTTCCTTACAGGATAGACATATACCTGTCGGGCGGGGGTAGCCATAATTGTAACTTAAACTTAATGAATCCAGATAATTTGGTTGACATAGACATATGGTTCAATTGGTTAAACTGGGTATTTGCGTCTGACCATCGACATAGGCGTTTGCATAAATTTAGTGTTCCAGGTTAGTAAACTGATTTATTACACAAACATAAAATAATCACTCATGTTTTAAAAGATATTAGAATGATTCACAACCTAGATCTTTGTATTTTGTTATTTCCTTAGCATTTTCTTTGTCTTTTATTTATTTATTTATTTAGCAATTCTACAATCAATCAAAAATCAATCAAGTAATCATTCTTTTCTCCCTCAATTAGATATTTGTAAATAAATAGATTCAATAATTAATAACAACAGTCGGAATTAAATCCTCGTGGGATCAATATTTTTATACTACTTGAATGATACGTGCGCTTGCGTTATACGCGTGTGTTTACGCCAGTCAGCCGTCTTTTCATACATGATAGAACAAACCATGGAAGTCTTCATGGATGACTTCTTAGTGTTTAGAGACTCATTCGACCACTGCTTGCAAAATCTGGAAAAAGTGTTACAAAGATGTGAATATACCAACCTGGTACTCAACTGGGAGAAATGCCATTTCATGGTGCATGAAGGCATTGTCCTGGGAAATCGAATCTCACAGAAAGGAATTGAGGTAGACAAAGCAAAGATAGAGACGATAGAAAAATTACCTCCACCATCATCTGTCAAAGGGATTCAAATTTTTCTTGGGCATGCAGGATATTACAGAAGATTCATTAAAGACTTCTCCAAGATTGCTAAACCTCTGTGCAATCTGCTGGATAAAGATGTGCCTTTCTACTTCAAAAAAGAATGCCACCATGTTTTTAGATCTTGAAAAAGAAACTAGTCTCTACCCCCATTATAGTAGCACCATACTGGACTCTTCCATTTGAAGTGATGTGCGATGCCAGTGATTTTGTTCTAAGTGTAGTTTTGGGACAACGAAAAGCAAAGGTTTTTCACATCATCTACTATGCCAGCAAAACTCTGAATGAATCAAAACTTACCAACACAACAACTAAAAAGGAGTTGCTCATAGTTGTGTTTGCTTTTGATATATTATGCTCCTATTTGCTGGGTCCCAAAGTGGTAGTCTACACAGATCATTCAGAAATTAAATTCCTGATCGCAAAGAAATATGCCAAATACAGATTGATCCGTTGGGTGCTTCTACTACAAGAATTTGAGGTGGAGATTTGAGACAGGAATGGGACATAAAATCAAGTGGCAGATCACTTGTCTAGGCTCTAAAATAGAGGTACAACTGGCACTGAGCTAACAATCAAAGAAACTTTTCCAGATGAACAGTTGGTTGCCATCAAGCAGCAAGAAGTCCCATGGTATGCTGACTATATAAACTACATAGTATCGGGGGAATGGCCATTGGAATGGACACATGAACAACGAAAGAAATTCATCAAAGAAATCAAGCACTATATTTGGGATGAGTCGTACCTATTCAAACGTTGTGCTGATCAGTTATTGCGGCGTTGTGTACCACAACAGAAGGTCAATAGTGTCCTGCAGCATTGTCATTCATCACCTTATGGCGGAAACTTTAGCGGATATAAAACTTCAACCAAATTCCTACAATCAGGTTTGTTCTGGCCAACTTTGTTTAAATATGTTCACTTATTTGTTCTTCAATATGACAGATGCTATAGAACGGGAGATATTTTGAGGAGAAATGAAGGACCTCTTCAATTATTCTTAGAGATATTTGATGTATGGGCAATTGACTTTATGAGACCCTTTGTTCTATTATATGGAAACTTGTACATTTCTGGTTGCAGTAAATTACGTCTCCAAATGGGTTGAAGCAACATCACTGGCATTAATGACTCAAAAGTGGTGTTAAAATTCCTCAAAAAGAATATTTTCATTCGCTTCAAAACACCTCAAGTGATCATCAGTGATTGTGGCACACACTTCTGCAACAAATACTTCGATGCACTCCTAGCCAAATACGGAGTTACTCACAAAGTTTCCACTGCTTACCATCCACAGTCTAGTGGTCAGGTTGAAGTTTCAAACAGAGAAATCAAAAGAATCCTGGAGAGAACTATTGGGTGAACAAGGAGGGACTGGTCTACAAAATTAGATGGCGCATTATGGGCCTACCGGACAACTTACAAGACACCCATTGGAATGTGCCCATATCAAATGGTTTACGGGAACGCATGGCATCTTCTTGTGGAGCTCGAACATAAAGCCTACTGGGTACAGTAGAAGCTAAATTTTGATCTTCAAGTAGCATGAGAGAAAGGGTTCCACCCACTGAACGAATTGGAGGAATTTCATCTACATGTTTACGAGAATGCCAAACTGTACAAAGAAAAGACCAAGAAGTGGCATGATCAGAAAATAGTGCGCAGACAACTGGAACCAGGGCAGCGGGTATCGGTATACATCTCAAGATTGAAACGTTTCCCTGGAAAGCTAAAATCACGGTGGTCAGGTCCATTTGTAATAACCCAAATTTTTCCATACAGAGTCGTTGAGCTACATGACCCCAACTCCAATGATACATTCAAAGTTAACAGCCAACGTGTCAAGCACTATTGGGGATAATCCATCCAACCTCAAAAAGAGAGTCTCACACTTGCTGATCCAGCCTAACGTTCGGGCAGTCATGTCTAGGTGATAATGTTAAACTTAGCACTAGCAGGGAGGAAACCCATGCAATTTGTGTATATATTGAGATTTGATGTGTTTAATTTTTGTAGAAAAAGTCACAAAAATGATGGAAGACGTTCTTACAAAACTTCACAAGCATTTTCCTTCTCTCCCTCAAAACTCTCTGATGAAAGTCTACAAAGCACGCATTGAAAGAATGAGAGTTATGATGATTAAAGGTATTCCTAGTGACATTCGTTGGATAATTGAAGCACGAGTTCGCTTGACAGGTGAGTCATCTGACTCTTTTATTTCATTTCTGCCTGGTTTAGGAAAAAACACCTATGCTAAGAAAAGAAGAGCTAAACGATTAGGTGTTTATTATAAATGTGCACGTTGTACTTGCAATACTCGTTGTCGTTCTTTAGGAATGGTGTCTGATAACCGCGAAGATAAAATAAAATTCATTAGGGATATGTAGGCACTACATTTTTGCATAAAGCCCAGTGATGAGCCTCGTATGGAGGCACTACCTGAAGAGTTGCGGAAGTCGCGGGAAGCGAATGCCGGAAGGGAAAACTCTAAATTAGCACCTTAACGGATATGAACTCACTAAATAGCCTCGTGTTCACTTAGTCAATTTATGTTTTAAACCTTAGGCTCGGCCTTAAACCCCTACAATCCATGAAAATCCATTTATCCTCAAAATACAAACCCACACGCCCACACCACACAAAGCCCATACAACCCATCCACAAGGCCCACACGACCAAGCCTTCCCTAATAAAAAAATATTCCATGCAAAACACATGTGCCAAATCCCTTGAAATCACCTTCCAAATTAGCAAAGATTGTAAATCCCTCAAACATGGAAATAAAATCTTGACACACAAGGCAAAATAAGGGAGGGGGCGGCCACACATAAAAAATAATAAGAGAGGAAACCCTAGCAAGCACAAAAAAAAACCCTAGGAAGCACAACTATAAAAAGACAACCAAACCAAACCCTAAAGCTCTTTTTTCTCACACATTCATGACACCATCACACAAACAATACCCTAACACCCACTCGGCAATCACGTAAACAAACAGCAACAAAGTAAAAAAGAAGGCAACAACAAAGCACCCTAAACCGACAGTAACAAAGCAATAAATAAGAGCTCCACCGAACACCAAACAACGCACAAATAACACCGTTACAACCGAACCAACTCACCTCAAACAAACAGGTCATCATCACCAAAAATCAGTCCCAAAATAGCCCATAAACCCGCAAACAGCACCCCGAAATTCAGTCCCAAAATAGCCCTTAAAATCGCAAACAACAGCCCCGAAAATCAGTGAAAATAGCAGCCAAAAGCAGTGAAAAAATGAGTAGAAATATTGAATCAGCAAACCAGGAAAACATTGAAGCTTCAATCTTTCCAGTGACGTCCCAGCACACTCCCGAGAAGGGAATTGAAAGGTAAGACCTGAGGGCACCCTTTACTATATTTATTTTGCTGTTTTGGATGCGGCAAGCTCGGTTGGATGTGAAATACGTCCAGCAGGGCATGCGAGGTCCTATACTAAAAACGGCCAAATCTTTTGGTCGCATCTCTTTTCTTTTATCTTGTTATTTATCTATTATAGTTATATTGCTTTTTTGGACGCGGCATGCTTGGTTGGATGTGAAATACGTCCAGCCGGGCATGCGATGTCCTATATTAAAAACGGCCAAATCTTTTGGTCGTATCTTCTTTCTTTTATTTTGCTATTTACCTTTCTTGTCCATTTACTGTTATTTATTTTTCCGCACTTAGTTTCGTATTTATTTTATTTTATTATTTTGCATTTACTTTATTGTTCATCTTTATTTATTACTTCGCATTTACTTTATTGTTCATGCTTATTTATTGTTCCGCATTTATTTTTGTTCTTTATCGTTATTTATTATTTCACATTTAATTCCGTTATTCATTTTTTTCGTCTATTTATCTTATTTCATCGTTCCACTTTTACTCTTGTTTATGTTTTGATATGTCACTTCACATTCACTTTCATGACTGTTTGCATTGTGTTAATGACTGTGTGTTATCACTTGTGGTATATCGGATGGAAACCCTGACATAAATTCCGTAGCCGAATCCAAATGGATGGTAGTGCGGTCTGTATTTGGGATACAACTCCACGTACCGCTCGGGAAACATTCATACATGCGTGGTTATATTATTATTGATGCTATTTTTGTAAGTATGTTTTAACGTGTTTCTGAACACTACTCGAACACATGTATTTTGCCTCACCCTGTTCCAACGCGTATAAGAATGCTACTCAAACACATGTATTCTACTTCACTCTGTTCGAACGCGTTTACGAATGTTACATGAACGCACACACACTGAACAATTTTTTCCATCTACTTTCATGTCTGTTTACATCGCGTCAATAATTGTGTGTGTTATCCCTTGCGGTATATCGAATGGAAACCCAGACATAAATTCCTTAGCCGAATCTGAATGGACGGTACTGCAGTCTGTACCTGGGATACAACTCCATGCACCGCTCGGGAATATTAATATATGTGTGTTTATGTTATTATTGATGCTATTTTTGTAAGTATGTTCAAACGCGTTTCTGAACACTACTCAAACACATGCATTCTGCCTCACTCCGTTCGAATGTGTTTCCAAACGCTACTCGAATGCATGTATTCTGCCTCACTCCGTTTGAACACGTTCTTGAATGCTACACGAACGCACACACACTGGACAACCTATTTCTTTACATTTCATGCATTTTTACCTCTTTAGTTATTTGCTTTGCATTATGCGCTTAATTATTTACATTTGTTATTAATTTTTTTTATTATTATTATAATTTACATTATCGTACTTCTTTATTTAATGTGCTTTTTTATTTTCTTTTATTTATATTCACGTTCATGGGTGTGCAAATTTGTGATTATTTGAAGTATCTTACATGTGCTGCATAAGACTTGGTTATACTATTGTGTGAACCCGCCCTTTATACTGGCATAAGTAAGGGACCATTCCGAACCCAATGATTTGAGGTCTTCCCTTGCGAGGGGTGAGTGCGGCCTTAAATCATTTCCCAGTTCACACTGGGTGGCGACCCCTTTATTCTCCCATTTAGTCCCCCACGGGCTACTCCGTACTCTCTACGGGCTGCGATCCCAACAGTGTCATGGTCGCTCCTATAGACTGGAGACTCAACTAGGGATAGAGAATCAGCCCCGAAATAATGCCTTGTAGTGTCCGTGTCTTTCGCTTTGGTTACCCAAGTCTCATATATTTTGCATACCCTTTTTTACCCCGATGGCGTTATGTATCGTGAAGTCACTTTCACTCAAGGTGGTAGATCATTATGTGGCTTCATCACATGTTGGCACGTACCTTAGGGTATAAAAAGGGTGCACTCACTTGGTCGCTCAAACCTTTGAGTGGGGAGACCTAGTTGTTAGAAACCCTTCGCCGGCGGGAGCCTTTATCCACACCCTTATAAGCCCACATATGAACCATAGTTATATGTCCTATAGAAGCTACCCTCTATGCTTGTGTTTGGGACCATTATTATTTGGATCCATTTGGACTTCTCATCATATGATACGAACTTGATGGGCTATTTAAACTGAGACATGTTTGCATCTTATGATAATTGGGCCAAACGTTCTCAAAATGATGATGGGCCACCTTTAGTTTGGGCCCCCTATCATTTGAAGTTGTTTAGCCACCTTATCGTAAAAGTGTAAACCTGTTGGGTCTTTTCAATTGGGACAAGTTTGCACCTCGCGATAATCTGATTGAACATTTTAAAATGATAACGGACCAACTTGTATGAAAACCTTGATGGGCTTAGAAGGTCCAAACATGATCCGAATATGCCAGACGTATGAGTCTGATATCCACACTGGCTTTCATCCAAGAAGGGTACGCCTTGTTATGGTATATTTGTATAGTTTTGGATATCTCCAAGTCCATCCCCACAACTGTGATTATCGAGGGCCCAATTCATCGTTTCTAGATAATGGCACGATCCCCATAATATGCTTAGTCAATATTGTAAATGGGCAGTCTTGTCTTTTACCGATGGAAAGGGACTAAGGTAGCCAAGGTTCACCATTGTAGCATAGGAGAGAACGAATTTATGTACCCCACATTGGTGCATAAAATAATCCATACCTAGGATAGAAATGGGCTTACCACGAGTGTGGTAGGAATAAGGTCGGAAGGATATATGCTGTTTTGATAACCACACGCATCATGCTAACTCCTAGTTTTAACAGCCATCATAGATATTCGTTGGGTTAGAGAAGAAGGAAGACTTGTCAAAAAGAGGGTAGCAAGTATGAGTGAGTCAGACAATGAAGGTTCCCACATGGATCAATTATAGACCAGTTCACCAAAATTACTGAGCAACTACAACCTTTGACCAACGCTGTGGCCAGTCTGGCAGTACCCCGCACAGGGGAACATAAAATAATGAGAATGCCAAGCGTGAGGAGCACCCAAATAGGGTGAGCAATGAAATTCCCGTTGTTGATGATGACATGGCTCAGTATGTCGTGGGAAGGGTAGCGGGGTCTCAGGCAGAACTGAAGAAACTTATAGAGCAAATATAGTCAGTTACCCACAAGCTGAGGGGTAAACATGAAGATTTGTTAGACTACGAGGGGATGACTTTCGAAGAACAGCTGCCTCACCAGTTTAAGATGCCTGACATGTCCAAGTTTAACAGAGATGGATATCCGAGGGTCCATCTATGGCAGTATGTTTCAGTGATGAGTTTAGTGGGTTGTTCGAAGCTGATGTTCGGGATGTCACTGGAAGGGGCGCCCGTAGTATGGTATCACGGACTAGAGAGACAGGTCATGTATGATTGGAGGGCATTAGAAGAGGCCTTTCTGAACCAGTACGTCACAGATTTGGAGATCGACATGTCACTCCGTGATCTAGAAAACACCAAACAGAAGCCAGAAGAGAGCTTCAAAGATTATGTGGATCGCTGGTGAAGCCTGCTCTTGAAAATACAGACATGACCCTCGGAGAAGGACCAGATGAAGATGATCATTAAAGGCATCAAGCCCTCCATTTACAACAAGCTGAGGAGGATGACCTCCATGATTAGTGACTTTCGACAGTTAAGAGAAACTGTCATGGATATCGAGGAAGAGAAAGCCGAGAACCGAAATTTTTATGGCCAGAATAGAAGGACCATTGGAGGGCCTTCAGAAACCAAGCCCGCTACTACTGAGGTCGCTTACATCAGAAGTAGGCGATTCTCCAATCTTGGCAGACCTTTGTCAAAGGTGTTTGAAAAACTGAAGAGGCAAGGACTCCTGAAACCCTTAGAACCTAGACCAATTCCAAACCTTGTGCCACACTACTTCTACCTAAACCTATACTGCCACTGCCACCAGTAGAAAGGCCATGAAACGAACAACTGCGCCTGCCTCAGGCATGAGATCCAAAACCTCATTGACACCCATAAGATACCCGACCTAGAAAAAAAAGCAACCCGACACACACAGAAACCCTCGACCCAATTACCACTCTGTTCCACCACCCACTTACATGATCAACTCCGGCCTGCCCAAAAGCATTGTCCTACAAATTCTCAACCACCAAGCTTCATGCATGGGGACATGGGACAACCGTAGTGAAGATGAAACAGAGCATGTGATGGATTCCTGGGAAAACTTCTCGAGTAGTGAAAAAGGGAAAGATAAATAGAAAGAAAATTACTGCAGTTGTAGAATCTGACACTCGAAGAAAGCAAGAAGACAGAATAAGACAAGGTTGCAGATGATGAAGATTTTTTTGTAATCATGAATTCATTAATCATAAAGATATTAATTTTACTTACTTGTTCGAGTCTTTTTAGTTTGCATCATAACATGAATGACATGAGTGTATTTGACATTAACTCAACAAAGACAAATGCATTTAATCTTGGTACATGTGAAAACCCCAAGTAAATTTCAATTACAAGTTAGGTTACCTCTGATGAGCGGAATAGAATTGACAGGAGGAAACTATAAGCTGGCCTTTGGGGCGACCAAAGATTTCCTAAAGGAGTGAAGAAAACCCTCTAACGCAAAGAATGACTAACCAAGGATGACATCAAGCCAAGAGCACAAGGAAGGCATAACCCATTGGAATAGGGAATGCATCCATGCATACATGCATACAAGTCGTATACATATAATTTTTGTTTTGTGTTTGCAGTCTTTGAAGGAAAAGAAAATTGACAAGGGCGAGCGACTCCAAGAATAGAAAAAACCTTCAAGAATGAGGACGAATCAGGGATCGAAGTGCCTCACCACCATAACCAACAGTTCTGGGAATGAATCCCAGGGTCGAGGCCCACATTATCAGTAGTTCAAGAAAGAATCCCAGAGATCGAAACACCTCATCATCATAAAAAAAATAAAAAATCTCCAGTGGACCTAATAGTCAGGAGGACCAAAGCACCATCAACTCAACAAGGAGCAGTTCAGGAATGAACCAGAGATCGAAGCATCTCACATCAGTAACGGTTCGGGAATGAACCAAAGATCGAAGTATCTCACATCAGTAACGGTTTGGGAATGAACCATCTCACACTAGTAACGGTTCGGGAATGAACCATCTCTCAGCAGTAACGGTTCGAGAATGAACCATCTCTTATCAGTAACGGTTCGGGAATGAACCATCTCTCATCAGTAACGGTTCAGGAATGAACCATCTCTCATTAGTAACGGTTTGGGAATGAACCATCTCACATCAGTAACGGTTTCGGAATGAACCATCTCACATCAGTAACGGTTCGAGAATGAACTAGGGGTCGAAGCACCTCATCACCAAATCAACTCAATTCGAAGCATCTCATAAAAAAATAGGTAAGTCTGGCGATAGCCGATGAACTAGGTAAGTAAAAATACATGCATAACTTTGATAGGGTTGTCACTGTCACACACTGCACAAGCCCCATCAAAGTGCGGTGACTGCAGGCACTATATATTTGCATAAAGTCCAATGATGAGCCTCATATGGAGCCAGTACCTGAAGAATTGGGAAAGTCCCGAGAAACGAATGCCAGAAGGGAAAACTCTAAAATTAGCACCTTATCGGATTTGAACTCACTAACTAGCCTTCGGTTCGCTTAGTCAATTTCTGTTTTAAACCTTAGCCTCGGCCCAAAACCCCTATAATCCATGAAAATCCATTTATCCTCAAAATACAGACCCACACACCCAAGACTTCCCAAATACAAATATCCCATGCAAAACACATGTGCCAAATCCATTGAAATCACCTTCCAAATTAGTAAAGATTGTCAATCCCTCAAACATGTAAAGAAAATCTTGACACACAAGGCAAAATAAGGGAGGGGGCGGCCACACACACAAAAAATAATAAGAGAGGAAACCCTAACAAGCACAACCAAAAACCCTAGGAAGCACAACTATAAAAAGAAAACCAAACCAAACCCTAAAGGTCTTTTTTATCACACATTCATGGCACCATCACACAAACAAAACCCTAACACCCACTCGGCAATCACATAAACAAACAGTAACAAAATAAAAAAGAAGACAACAATAAAACTCCCCAAACCGACAGTAATAAAGCAACAAAGAAGCCCTCCGCCAAACACCAAACAACGCACAAACAACACTGTTACAACCAGGCCAAACTCACCACAAACTAGTAGTTCATCATCACCGAAAATTAGTCCCAAAACATCCCCTAAAACTGCAAACAGCAGCCTCAAAAAGTAGTCCCAAAACAGCCCCTAAAACCGCAAACAGTAGCCCCAAAAATCAGTGAAAACAGCAGCACAAAATAGTGAAAAAGTGAGTAGAAACAATGAACCAGGAAACCAGAAAAACAGCGAAGCTTTAATCCTTCCGGTGACGTCCCAGCGCATTCCCGAGAAATGACTTGAAAGGTAAGACTTGAGGGCACCCTTTACTAATTTATTTTGTTGTTCTAGATGCGGCATACTCGGTTGGACGTGAAATACATCCAGTCGGGCATGCGAGGTCCTATACTAAAAACGGCCAAATCTTTTGGTCGCATGTCTTTTCTTTTATCTTGATATTTATCTATTATTGTTATTTTGTTGTTCTGGTCGTGACATGCTTGGTTGGACGTGAAATACGTCCAGACGGGCATGCGTTGTCCTATATTAAAAATGGCCAAATCTTTTTGTCATACCTTCATTCTTTTATTTTGCTATTTACCTTTCTTGCCCATTTACTGTTATTTATTTTTCCGAACTTAGTTTCATATTTATTTTATTTTATTATTTTGCATTTACTTTATTCTTCATCTTTATTTATTACTTCACATTTACTTTATTGTTCAAGCTTATTTATTGTTCCGTATTGATTTTTGTTATTTATCGTTATTTATTATTACGCATTTAATTCCGTTATTCATTTTTTTCGTCTATTTATCTTATTTCATCTTTCCGCTTTTACTCTTGTTTATGTTTTGATATGTCACTTCACATTAATTTTCATGACTATTTGCATTGTGTTAATGACTGTGTGTTATCCCTTGTGGTATATCGGATGGAAACCCAGACATAAATTCCGTAGCTGAATCCGAATGGATGGTAGTGTGGTCTGTACTTGGGATACAAATCCACGTACCGCTCTGGAAACATTTAACATGCGTTATTATATTATTATTGATGTTATTTTTATAAGTATGTTCGAACGCGTTTATGAACGCTACTCGAACGCATGCATTCTGCCTCACTCTATTCGAACATATTTCTGAACGCTACTCGAATGCATGTATTTTCCTCACTCTATTCGAACGCGTATATGAACGATACTCGAACACATGTATTCTTCTTCACTCTGTTCGAACGCGTTTACGAATGCTACATGAAAGCACACACACTGAATAATTTTTTGCATCTACTTTCATGTCTGTTTACATTGTGTCAATAATTGTGTGTGTCATCCCTTGCGGTGTATCGGATGGAAACCCAGACATAAATTCCGTAGCTAAATCTGAATGGATGGTAGTGCAGTCTGTACTTGGGATACAACTCCACGTACCGATCGAGAATATTTATATATGCGTGTTTATGTTATTATTGATACTATTTTTGTAAGTACATTCGAACGCGTTTCTGAACGCTACTCGAACGCATGCATTATGCCTCACTCCGTTCGAATGTGTTTCCAAACGCTACTTGAATGCATGTATTCTGCCTCACTCTATTCGAACGCGTTCTCGAACGCTACACGAACGCATACACACTGGACAACCTCTTTCTTTACATTTCATGCATTTTTACCTCTTTTGTTATTTACTTTTCATTATGCGCTTAATTATTTGCATTTATTATTAACAATTTTTTTGTTCTTTTAATTTACATTATCGTACTTCTTTATTTAATGTGATTTTCTATTTTTTATTTATATTCACGTTTATGGGTGTGCAAATTTGTGTGTTTATTTCAAGTATCTTACATGTGCTGCATAAGACTTGGTTATACCATTGTGTGAACCCGTCCATTATACTGGCATAAGTAAGGGACCTTTCCAAACCCAACGATTTAAGGTCTTCCCTTGCGAGGGGTGAGTACGGCCTTAAATCATTTCCCAGTTCACACTGGGTGGCGACTCCTTTATTCTATGATTTAGCCCCCCGTGGGCTACTCCGTACTCTATACGGGCTGTGAGCCCAACAGTGTCGTGGTCGCTCCTACAGGATGGCATGAGTAAGGAGTCTTTAGATGACATATCATTTACTCCTGAGACGCATCCCAGTAGATTTGTGTATCACACAATTCACAATTTACATACACAGTTTCGAAGATAAAAATAATAATTGAGTCTCAAGAATCTGACTTTAAAAAACCCAGTCTGCCAATTTATAAGAAAATTATATGGGAAGCTTGTCCCTGACACATAGACTTCATTCAAACCATTACTTCACGTACATATTATTATTTATTTTTCTTTAACTAAAAATTGTGATTTGTTTTGTTATTTTCTTTTATTTTCGCCGACACGATCCAAATATTTTTGACTTTCACGATTTATTTTACTGTTTAGCTAATAATTGTCATTTGTCAGGCACTACTGTTATTTGGATCGGTGGTTTGGGAGTCACTGGCCCAAAGCTCGCTACATTTATTTTTCTAAGATCTAAGGATAGATCTATGAAGATCATTCAATTTCAATATCATACTATAAGGATCTAATCCTTAGTTCTGATTAAGAAATTAAGGAGTCTATTTGGCAAGCTTATTGGATTAAGCACTAAAGTTATCATCACATGAATATTCCAAATATCATGTTCTACTATTTGCTCAACTCCAAGCTTAGTCTTGAGTTGTCACTATATCAAATAAAGTAACTTCTCGGTTTTCAGGACTATCCTGAAGTTTTATTCACAATTTGAAAATTAAAGTCGTTTAAATACATTTTCACCCAGGATTATGTTTTAAACAATAATCTTTCAATTATCTTGATTCTAATAGTCCAACTATTTAATCAACGATTTTAGGTACTATTGATTATAATAATTTCTATAGTCCAACTATATAATCAACTATAATTTAATAGGTTAAATTCAATTATATTGATTACTATAATCCAATTATAAAATCAACTATTAATTGAAATTAGTTAATTCAAATATATTGATTACCATAATCCAATTATATAATCAACTATAATGAAATAGTTTGAATAATGTCCAACTGTTTAATTAAAACAACATTAAATATTAGTCCAACTAATATATTAATTATATTGACGAAAAATTGAAATGAGCGCGTATGGCAAGTAACTAAACGAATATTGCAAATTTAATACTTGCCTCCCACTATTTTTCGGCGAGCCTCTAACCCTCTGTGGAGTTTTCGGGAAACCTTGTTTCCTAGTGGGCTAGGATCCCGTTAAATAACACACAATCTTGACTTTGGCCAACAAATTGTATGATAATTAACTAGGTAGATCTCTAAGATCAATTGGATCCCATCCAATTCCTAGATCCAGTAGGTGGACATCCAAGTCCGAAACATATATCTTATATATGCCAATATATCCAATATATTGCCTAACCTTTTTCCTCTGAATCAACTAAGCATTGGCTTTGGCACAAAAAACTTAGTGATCCCATGTAAGCGGAACCCATTGACCTTGGAAAGCTTCGTAATCAATGTCGATGGACAAGAAGTGATCTTTATGATTCAAAACCTTCATGCTTCGTAATCACTCAATGGAAGGAAAAACGCTTAATATGTTTTAAGGGTTTTTCGCGTAATTGGCATCCAATTTATTATCTTTGTTAGGTCTCATCATCATACACCCTTAAACATGCATTCTAAACACATAATAAGGCGTGTAAATAAATATAATAATGATATGCGGATGGATATTTAAACACATTGTTCCTAGAACAAATCTCTCTCTTTCCTCTCTCCCGCTAGCAGAAGTATTACTTCTACCCGATTACATAACACTTCTAAAGAAACCTCATTTACATTGAGGGGAATAGGTGAGAAGAGAAATACATAGAGTTAAGAGGTAATAGGCTGGACACGCAGGTCCAATTAATAAATTCTAAATTTATTACAACAATTTCCAAAATTGCACTCACCCATCTAATATCCATCTGATATGCATTATTCATACATCGCATCCATGTATTCACACAAGCATGTTATCAATCAATCTAATCCAATTAATTAACCTAAATATTAATGACCATCCAATGTTCAAACAATGATTTGATTTTGCGCGAGTCCAACTCGTTTTGCGAATAAGTACTCAAAGTACGAATTCTTGAATTATATTAAACTACAATATTAAATCCAATTTAATTTGCATTTAATATTAATTCTATATTTAATTCCAAATTAAATATTACACTTTATTAATGAACCTTTACGACTTAGATTCCAAATCTAATCGTTACGGGTCTCAAAGCCCGATTAACATCCAATGTTAATATAATTAAAGTCCAATGGGCTTTTAATTAATTTCTAAGGCATGGACTTTTGGTCAACATGGGTCAAACCCAAATACCAAAGCCCATTTAAGGAATCACCCTTATTTGCCAAGAAACCAATTTAGGCCCATTGATGAGTGGTAAATCTATCACTATTTCCCACTCATTTAACCTTATATTTTGTATAGTTTCTTGAGTATTATGAATATTTTGATGTGTTTTGTGTTATTTTGTAGATAAATAAAGTTTCAGGACACTATGGAGGTGATTTGGGCCAAAACAGTGAAAATTGGAAGAAAATGGCATTTTGGTAATTTTTCGCGTCGCGACGCTGAATGTCTTGGATCAAAGATGCTGCAAAAATATATATATCTGAAGTCTGAGTAATTAAGTCCGTAGGGGTGTCTTAACACCTGGTGCCCTAAAGCCAATTGGTTTGGGAGCCACCGACCTAACACTCGTTACATAGATGGAAGATATTGTATATAAATAAAAAAAATCAAAGAAAAAATCAGAAAAATCAGAAAAAATTATTCCATTGCTACCAAAAGGTGTGAATTCTGATAGAACTTTAGGACAAAAATATTACTCTCTTATCAACTGCACTTATGACTACTGTGGGCAAAAATGTGTTGTTTAATATTATGTTGGCTGTGTATATGAAGAATGGTAAAAATGATCGGAGAATTTACTTATTCGGTAATTTAGAATGAAACAAAACAACTAGTAACTTGAAGTAGAAGTTTCACCTGATTACTCTCTTATCAACTGCACTTATGACTGCCGTTGCCGGGGACTTATTTATCTTTTACTATTAGTTTATGGGTTAGATACGTTACTTGTATCTAATTTATTTTTCCTTATTGTTTTTGTTTTCTTGTGTTTTAGCTTCTCAGAAACTTCATGAGACGAACTAGAAGCTTTGAACTCCGACCGTTTGACCCAGAAATTGAAAGAACCATCAGACAGTTGAGAAGGGAAAGGCGAGAAGGCCAATAAGCTTTAGTCAGCATGGAACCTGAACCTTTGAACGTTGCACCACCAATTCCCATTCGAGACAGAACCATTCCGGTGGTTGACATATTCATTTCCTGTATTGTACTTCCTCCCTTACCAGCAAATGTGTGTGACATCAAAACATGCATTCAGATGATTCAGCAGTCAGTTCAGTTCGGGGGGAATGCAACTGAAGATCCTAATGCCCACATCAGTAACTTCCTGAAAGTTTGTGGTACTTTCAACTACAACAGAGCATCAGAAGAAGCAATGAGACTGCGTGTTTTCCCATACTCCTTGAAGGACAGAGCTAAAGCTTGGCTACATTCACTACCAGTAGGTTCTATCACAACTTGGAACACTTTAGCCACCAAATTTCTTACAAAGTACTTTCCACCAGCCAGAACCGGAAAGCTAAGGAATGACATCACATCCTTTGTACAACAAGATTCAGAATCCCTCTGCGAAGCTTGGGAAAGGTACAAAGATTTGCTCCGGAAATGTCCTCACCATGAGATTCCAAAATGGCTTCAAGTCCAAACATTCTATAATGGGCTTTCTGGAATAATGAGAACCACAATCGATGATGCTGCTGGAGGAGCCTTGATGGCAAAAGGAGAAGATCAAGCCTGGGACCTAATCGAAGAAATGGCCAACAACAATTCTTTGTGGCCAACAGAAAAGAGCATGATCCAAAGAATTGCAGGAATTTATGAAAGTGGAGCCAATACAACAGTCAACGCCAAGCTGGATCAGATATGCAAATTTATGGAGACTCTTACCACTGAATCCAAAAGTTCACCATATGGAGGAGCACCAGAGTCGAACCAACTTGAAGAAACGGTGAATTTTGTCAACAATTTCAACAGATAGGGGAACAATCCATATTCCAACACCTACAACAGCAGAACTATCCACCATCTGAATTCCAGCAACAAAAAAAAAGCCAGGAACAGGCAAATGAATCAGGAATAACAGAAGTGTTGACCAACTTGAAAAAGATAGAAGCAAAACATGACTCTCAAGCAGCAAGATATGATGCTATGTTTCAATCCCAAGCAGCATTAATTCAATGTCAATCTGCTTCTATTAAAGCACTGGAGAATCAAATTGGACAACTGGCAAATGCTCAGAGTTACAGACCGCCAGGTACCCTTCCTAGCAACACAGAGCCAAATCCAAGGAACATGGGGAATGAGCAATGTCATGCCATCATGTTAAAAAGTGGTACTGAAATCAACAAAGATGTTGGAGCCAAAACAACTGCTGATGAAGTTCCAAAAGAAACAAAGCAACAGATGGAGGAAAAAGAAGCAAAGGAAAAAGAACAGATCATTCCACCTCCACCTTTTCCTCAACGTCTTCAGAAGAACAATTAGACAACCAGTTTTCTCGTTTCCTGGATATCTTCAAAAAGCAGCATATCAACATTCCATTTGCAGAACCGTTGGAACAAATGCCCACCTATGCCAAATTCATGAAAGATATTCTTTCAAGAAAACGGAGATTGGGAGATTACGAGACAGTAGCATTAACATAAGAATGCAGTGCCATCATTCAGAGGAAACTTCCCCCGAAGTTGAAAGATCCTGGCAGTTTCACTGTTCCTTGCGTCATAGGAGAACATAACTTTGGTAAGGCTTTGTGTGATTTAGGTGCGAGTGTTAACTTGATGCCTTTTTTTATTTTCAGGAAATTACAGATTGGAGAAACAATGCCCACTTCAGACTCACTATAACTTGCTGATAGAATGCTCGTATTTCCAAGAGGCGTAGTTGAGGATGTGCTGGTCAAGGTTGACAAATTCATTTTCCCAGCAGATTTTATTGTCCTTGATATGGAGGAAGACGCAGACGTTCCAATCATCCTTGGGAGACCATTCTTGGCTACAGGTCGAACCATTAGTGATGTACAAAAAAGAGAACTAACCATGAGGGTACAGGACCAAGAAGTAACATTCAATGTTTTCAAGGCCATGAATTTCCCAGATGATGAAAAGAAGGAGGAATGTGTCAAACTCGATGTGATACACAGTACCATTCAGAACTCCAATGCAATGCAAAGTTCTATTGACAAACCTAAAACATGTCAATTACCTGTGGAGCCTAAAGATAAAGCATCTTTTGTACAGAAGGAGCCAATTCTTGCACTACAAGCAAAAGAAGAGAAAAATTTCCACCAGCTCAACGAATTAGAGGAATTTCACAATCAGCCTTTTGATGATGCCAAATTGTACAAAGAAATGGGTAAGAAAAGACATGATGAGAAGTTAGTGCGCATACAACTGGAACCAGGACAGAAGGTACTGTTAAACAAATCAAGGGTGAAATTCTTCCCATGGAAGCCAAAATCACGGTGGTCAGGTCCATTTGTGATCACCAAAGTTTTACCAAAAAGAGCCGTTGAGATACATGATCCTGACGCTATCAAAACTTTCAAGGTTAAAAACAAGCGTGTGAAGCACTACTGGGAGAATCATTTGAGCGACAAAAAGAAAGTGTTACACTTTCAGATCCAACTTAACGTTCGAGAAGTCAAGTCTGGCTGATGACTTAAAACTTAGCGCTAGCAGGGAGGCAACCAATGAAATTTGTGTATATATTGTGATTTGGTGTGTTTTATTTTTGTGTGTTTAATATTTGCAGGTTTAGTCATTTCAAGATGGAAGATGCTCTCGCAAATCTTCACAAGCAATTTCCTTCTCTCCCTCAAAAATCTCTGATGAAAGTTTACAAAGCTCGCTTAGAACGGATGAGATTACTGATGATCAAAGGTATTCCTACTGACATTCGTTGGTTAATTGAAGCACGGGTTCGATTGGCAGGTGAGTCTTCTGACTCTTTTATTTCACATCTGCCTGGCTTAGGAAAGAGCACATATGCTAAAAGAGAAGAGCCAAAAGAATGTGTGTTTGTTATAAATGTGCTCGCATATTTTGTAATACTCGTTGTCATTCTTTAGGAATGGTGTCCGATAACCGCGAAGATAAGATTAACTTCATTAGGGATGGCTTGAGTAAGGAGTCTTTGGATGACATATCTAAAACTCTTGAGACGCATCCCAGTGGATGTGTGTATCATGAAATTCGCATGTTATGCACAATTCCAAAAGGAAAGACAACTGTTAAGTCTCGGGAATCTGACTCAAAAAGACCATGTTTGCCAATTTATAAGAAAATTGGATGGGAAGCTTGTCCCTGACGCATAGACGTCAATCAAGCCGTTACTTTTCTTGTAAATATTATATCTCTTTGTCTTTTCTTAATAATTGTGATTTGTTTTGTTGTTTTCTTTTAATTTTCTCCGACAGGATCCAGACCTTTTTTACTATCACGATATTAATTCGCTACTAATCGTCCTCTGGAAGATACTTGTGCTATTTTTACTCACCCTTTTCAGGTACTATAAATTCAGCCCGTCATTGCACTTTTGAAGGCATCCAGAGTTGAGAAAGAAATACATATAAAAATGGAAGCCACTTCAAGAAGACAAGTTGAAAACATCTGTGTGTTTTGCGGTAGTAGTGTTAGAACTAAACCATAATACGTAGAAGCAGCACAAGAATTAGGTCGAGTCTTAGCTGCAAGGAATATGCACTTAATATATGGTGGAGGCAATCTCGGACTAATGGGGATCGTTTCAAAGGCTGTATAGGAAGGAGGCAGTCACATTTTGGGAATCATCCCAAAACCCTTGGCAGAGGCAAATCTTATTGGATCATCAAACGGAGAGGAACTTATTGTGCCAGGTATGTCTGAACGACTGGTAGAAATGATTAACCGTGCTGATGCTTTTATCGCTTTGCCAGGTGGCTTGGGCACATTGGAGGAAATTTTTATAGTGCTATCTTGGGCGAACCTGAACATACACCAGAAACCAATTCGGCTATTTAATGTTGATGGATTTTATGATTTTCTTTGTGTTTTTCTTGATGATGCTCGGAGAAATGGGTTCTTGTCAAAACCTTAAAAGAACTTCTCTTTACTCTTACTGCCAAAACTGCTGCTCAGATCTAATAGACCAACTCATAGCCTATGAACCTCGAATTGACCCTATTCTTTCAAAGATAAATTGGTCTGAGGACGATCGTGGTAAGAGGCGTCGGATTAATCTGGATCTTAACCTTTAAATTCCTGTAGATGTTCAGCTAACCAGGTATTATTTTCTAAACTCTTCTTCTACTGTTTAAGACATTGGGGACAATGTCTCATTTAGGTTTGGGGGAGGGAATTAATTGATCAGTACCTTGTTTTTAGTTGTGTGTTGTTTTTATTTTTAGTCCAAAATTTTTTCGAAAAATACAAGAAAAAATTGAAATTTTTTAAAAAATTACAAAAATATTTTGCGTTTTTGTGTTTTTATTTTGACTAAAAGGGTGAAATTGGTAAAAGATAGCCAAGTAAGGAGTTTCCACTCCTAAGACGTATCACAAGCCTATTTTTGAAACAAGTTAATTTTTGTTTATTTCATTTTGAATTATTTAATTTGTGAATTCTCCTTAAAACGGACTAAAATGGATCTTCATATGCTAAGTTGACAGATATTATCAACATATATAGTAACATACGGACATGAGCTCTAATTGAAAAGTTTGTAATATGTAGTGCTCTAGTTTAATTGGAGGAAACATATCAAAAAAGCAATGTAGTAAAAAAAAATCCGAGATCCGAGTTATTAAGTCTTTAAGGGTGTTTTAAGACCTAGTGCCCTAAAACCAACTGGTTTGGGAGTCACTGGCCTAAAGCTCGTTACATGGATCAAAGATGTTGCAAAAATATATATATCTGAAGTCTGAGTAATTAAGTCTGTAGGGGTGTCTTAACACCTCGTGCCCTAAAACCAATTGGTTTGGGAGCCACCAACCTAACACTCGTTACATAGATGGAAGATATTGTATATAAATAAAAATTAGAAAAGAAAAATCAAAGAAAAAATCAGAAAAAATTATTCCATTGCTACCAAAAGGTGTGAATTCTGATAGAACTTTAGGACAAAAATATTACTTTCTTATCAACTGCACTTATGACTGCTGTGGGCAAAAATGAGTTGTTTAATATTATGTTGGCTGTGTATATGAAGAATGGTAAAAATGATCGGAGAATTTACTTAATTGGTAATTTAGAATGAAACAAAACAACTAGTAACTTGAAGTAGAAGCTTCACCTGATTAGTCACTAACTTCTTTATTCTCTTTTCGCTTGTCTTTTTGCTTTTTGTGTGCATTAGTTTCACTACCTTTTTACTTTTATAAAATGTTTGTTGGTAGCATTGCTGTAAACCCTCACGAGACTACAACTCGTCCACTAGGGACACCTAAGGGTTTAAAGGCTTGTTGCATACGCTAAATAAAACCATGATCCCTACGAAAGTGGCTTAGTTAAAATTTTATAATGTTATTTTATTCTGTGTTTTGCTCGAGGACTAGCAAAATGTTAGGTTTGGGGGTGTGATGAGTGGTAAATCTATCACTATTTCCCACTCATTTAACCTTATATTTTGTATAGTTTCTTGAGTATTATGAATATTTTGATGTGTTTTGTGTTATTTTGTAGATAAATAAAGTTTCAGGACACTCTGGAGGTGATTTGGGCCAAAATAGTGAAAATTGGAAGAAAATGGCATTTTGGTAATTTTTCGCGTCGCGACGCCTAACATGCGCCGAACAGCGCTAACGTGCGCCGGGTCCACAAATCAGAATCTGAGAAAAGTTTGACTTTGCTAACGTGCGCCGTGCCACGTGTCACCATCATAGCCGATCTACTAACATGCGCTGTGCCACGTGTCAGCATCCTACGGTGCCGACAGTCATCATCGCCATGTGTGCCACGTGTCACTCCACGTCATTGCCGCGTCATCAGCCACATCACTAGGTTGACCAAGTCAAACTGCCACCTCACCGCCACATCATCATCAGCGAATCAGGAAGTGCCACGTGTCGCAATCCTACGGTGCCGACAGTCTCTTTCCCACCTGTCGCCACGTCATCACCACCTCACCACCACGTCAGTCCCACGTCAGCAGCAATCATTGAGTCTCTAATCCTTATCTGACACGTGGCGGATAAGAATCTCATCGACCAATCAGAAGCCGCCACGTGTCACAATAATTGAAGCCCAACCACTCTGCCACGTGTCACCTTATCATCTTATCCAGAATCTGCAAACAGACGAACCAGAGCGTGCCACGTTGACAGAAGCTGTTTTTACCGACGCCAAGACCTTCAGCGTCGCGATGCCCAGAGCCTACCAGGGCCTATAAATTCAGCTCGAAATTTCAGTTTCAGCTGCACCACTCTCTCTCATCTCTTTGATGTAAAGAGAGAGTTTCTCTCTCTACTGTCTTTTAGTTTTTTGTTTTTTTTTAGTTTTTAGTTTTGTAATTAATTTTAATTATGTTTTATAATAATAGTAATTTACTTGTTTTTTACTTTTTACAGTTTTTACTATTTACCATGAGGAGGTAACTTCCCCAGCTAGAGTGAAAGGTAATTCTTTTATTATTTCTATTTAGATTAATCTCCCTTAAATATAATATATTCACTATTTAAAATATTGACTTAAAAAGGATACCGCCAGATTGGTCGGTTGGTAATTAAACTTTCTTGCCGCCTATATGGCAGGTTCATGGACAAATCTTTTTATCGCCTTAATGGCTGGTTGGACTTAATTTGACTTAATCAGGATACCGCCTATATGGCTGGTTGGTAATGTTATCACAAGTTTATATATTATATTATGGGAGATATCTAAATTAGTAGTAGTCAAAGTAATTCCTTTTACCTTAGCATTTTATTTTATTGTAATTTGCTTTTCAGTATTTACTTTACCGCATTTTTACTTTATGTCTTTTATTTTCAAGTTTTTACTAGCCCTAATTTTGTGTTGTAACTAAATTAGTTATCTGGGGTTGTGATGACTTTTAATATCACCGTTTTATAAGGGGTTAGATTATAGCTTGGGTAATATAAAGATTTATTTATTGAGTCTTAATCTTAATGCTTTTTCATTAACTCGCCATTAATAAAATTGATCTGGTAAATCTAAAATGAACTAAGCATAGGGATTTTAGGTTTCAGCCTTAGACTCAATAGCCCACGATCTTCCTTGAGGATAGATAACCCTTTAATAGATTTCTTTACAGGATAGGAATATACCTGTCGGGCGGGGGTAGCCATAATTGGAACTTAAACTTAATGAATCCAGATAATTTGGTTGACATAGACATATGGTTCAATTGTGTTAAACTGGGTATTTGTGTCTGACCATCGACAGAGGCTTACACATAATTTAGTGTTCCAGGTTAATAAATCAATATATTACCCAACTTTAAGATAACCACTTCATCTTTAAAATGATATTGGAAGAAATCACAACCCTAGATAGTTTTTAATATTGAATTTTCTTAAAACCTACTTTCGAACAAATTTTATTTACTTGTTTTTAAATTTAGAATCGTCACCATTTCAAATCAATCAAACAACCTGTTAGATACTAGTAATCATTTGACCTCATAAAATTAATAGATTAGATATTAAGTATTCGTGGGATCGATATTTTTATACTACTTGAACGATACGTACGCTTGCGTTATACGTGTGTGTTTACGCCGGTCACCCATTAGGCCCAATTAAAATTAAGGGTCCATTAAGTCATAATTGGACTTTATGGATGTGGTTTTGGGCCCAATTGGATCCAACCAATTAGCTTAAACCAAACTTGGCCCAACCAAGCTCATTAAGCCCAATTACAACTTTACAAGCCCAATTCCAAATTTAAGCCCAATTAATTTAATTTCAAAATTCAAAATTTCAAAATTAAATTAACCAAAGTGTATGCCAAAATTAATTAACCAAATTAATATTTCTAAATCACTCAATTAATTATGCTCATTATCATTAACATATGTCCAACACATTTGAATCATAAAATCACATCATTTTCATGGTTCAATGTCACAGCATTATGGGGATTTCTTTGTCCGATTCGGTTTTAATCCAATTAAATCCTAAATCAACATTACCCAATGTTTTCCAACTCATCCAATGATCAAAAACACAAATCACCATGACTTAGGGAAATTCATTAGTTTCGGCCAAGCCAACCAATTTAGGGAAAATTTATCCAATTCGATTTTTATCAAATTGACAATGCATAACACCATGTTATCATAATTTAAGCACACTCAAACAATCAATTTCACTCAAACATGCTCAAATCAATTTTGCCCAAATTTTACCCTAATTCATTTCATGCTCAAAATGGCTCAAGATACCATTGTTGGGTTTCTATTAAGTCCCAATGATCAAATCAAGCAAACACATGTGAATACAACAAAGAAGCATGGCAGAATCATACATACATTGATCGGTTGTGCGATGCGATGAACAAAAATCCTTATGCTCCTCCTAGAAGCTCTCGGCTGTGGGCTATTTGTTCTCCTCCAAAAATTCGGTCATGTCCTCCATTGATGCTCCAAGCTCCAAATGATGATTCCATGCTCACAAGTTGGTTTCCATATCACCTTGGATGACCCTTTACAAAATAACCAAAAACAACAGCCAAAATAATCAAAAAACAGCAGCTAAAACAACCAAAAAATAGCAGCCAAAACAACCAAAAAATAGCAACCAAAAAAACCAAATAATAGCAGCCAAAACAACCAAAAATATCAACCAAAACAACCAAAAATAGTAGCCAAAACAAACAGCAAAGCAAGGACTATAAAACAGCAAAACAGCAATCATAAATAGTAAAACAGTAACAAAAAAATAACAAAATAGCAACCAAAAATAGTGAACCAGCAACTAGAAAATAGCAATACAACAACCAAAAACATCGAACCAGCAACCAGAAACAACATACCTTGAAACCAAGCTTAAATCCTTCCGGCAACAGCCTAACACACTTCCGAGAAAGCAACTTAAAAGGTAAGACCTAAGGGCACCGTTACCATATTTATTTTCATAGTTCCAGACGCTGCGTGCCTGACTGGATGTGAAATACATCCAGCCGGGTATGTGAAGTCCTATCAAAGATGGCCAAATTTCTGGTCACATTTTTATTTTTTCGCCGTTATTTCGTTATTTATATTTTTTTTCTATTTATCGTTATTTTATTATTTCGTCTTTATTTTTTTATTTATCTTTTTGTCTATTTATTGATATTTTATTACTTCACCTTTATTTTGTTTGTTCAAGTTGATGATTATACGCATATGCATGGTTATATTCTTTATGTCTGTTTACATTGCATTGATGATTATATGTGTTATTATCCTGTTGGTCTCTAAGACAATACAAGATCATAATAAGCAATGAAATAAAGTGAATACATAAAGAAGTATGGCGGAATCATACTTACAAAGAACGGATTTTGGAAGTGTTGATATCAAAAATTGCTTCTCCAAGTTTTCGGGATGAGATCCAAGCTCCAAGCTTTTGAGTTGATTCCAAGCTTTTGGGATGGTTTCCCTATCACCTTGGATGATTCCTTGAGGTGCTAGCAACTTAGAAAATTTGCAACAAATTTTCTTTTTGTTCCTTGCAACTCTCGGCAATGAGAGAAAAATGAGGGAGAGTGTAGGCATTGCATTTTAGCATGTGAAACCCGATGATGAGTCTCATTTGGAGGCACTACCTTTTGAGTCACGGAAGCCGCGGGAAACGGATATCGGAAGGGGAAATTCAGAATAAGTACGTCATCAAGTTCATTTAACAAGCTCACTGTCTTCGTTAGTGCTGCGTTCGTTACTTCGTTCGAACGTCAGGCAGATTGCGGACGTTCGTGTAGCGTTCGAATTGGCGTTCGAACGGCGTCGGTGTTTCTGGTTTTGCAGCTACCTCGCACCCCAGCCCAATTAGCTCCCCAAAGCCCATAAAACACATCCCAATTTAATTAAATTAAACATTAAATATTAAATAAAATATCTAAACCATTTACCAATTAAATAAAACACAAAATATAATCATACCTAATGAAGATAAATCAAATATTTTAACTTCCTAACTAAACAAATCACATACTAAATTAAAAAGATGTCATGCCTAATTAAAATCAATCATAACCAATTAAATATTTTGACTTCCTAATCTAACCAAGATTTGTCCCCCCCTCAATCCTTGACTTTCCTTGCTCAACACCAAATCATATCTCTCTTTAATGCACCAAATCCCTTCCTTGTGAGACAATGTGAAGCCCTAGCCTTTCTCTATATAAATCACACCTCTCCAAGCCATCTGACGGCTAGTTCACGCCCATCACAAACAAAAAGAAGAAAAGAATTTCCAACCCCTAGCTCATACACATAATAACAAACAACTCTTTTCACACCCCCTCCAACCACCAAAAAACAACTCCTAATCACCACCGAAAATAGTAACCCCCTAAGCCTCCACACATCACCGAAAAATATACCCCCAACGACAGCCCAAACACGCCCCAAACAGCCACTAAAGTACCCCCGAACAGCAGCCCCCTTCCCACCAAAACTTACCCAAACCAGTCCCTAAATCACGCCCAAAACAGCAGTAATTTAACCCCTAAAACAGCAGCAAAATACACTTAAAACATTGCCTAAAAATCTTAAAAACAGTAACATAAAGAGACTGCATTCATAATCCTTAAAATAATCACACACAACTGCACTAAGAACCCACACAAACTCGAAACAGTTCATTGAAACGTCAAAACAGGTGGCCTGAGCAGTGAGCAGCAAAACAGAGGCCGAACAGGAGCAGAACGGAGTTCGAACCGCAAGCAAAATAGCAAAGCAGTGAGCTAGGACGCTAAACCAGTGAACCGGAGAAGTTGAGGAGCTGTACCCTTCCGACGTCCGTGAAACGCAAGCCTGAAAGTTGGCAAAAAGGTTAGACCTGAGGGTATCTTTCACACTCGTTTTTTTTTGTATTATTTGTTAAATATTACTTGCATGATTGTCATGTTGAAATGCATGTTGTGGCCCTTGAGTAGATAAATATGCATGAATTATGAGATGTAGTATGTTGTGGCTGTGGAATAAAATTAGAGACGTGTCAACTCTCGCGGTATATCGGATGGAAACCCGGACATAAATTTCATAGCCGATTCCGAATGGACGGTAATATGATCTGTACTCAGGACACAACTCCACGTACCGCTTAAGTAAACGGAACCCTCTTTTGTTTTGTGTTGCTTTTGTTTATTTTTCGTCACTTGAATTATGTATGTTGTTTATTTATGCATGATTCAATCGAGCGCATGGGCTTAGTTAGTGGAATGAAAGATCCCCTATGGGGAGGGGTTAAAGCCCTTTACCACGATGCTTTGCCGCGCCGGTTGATGTGTGTTCGGTTGGATGTAAGATACGTCCAATCAGGCATACTTAGTTTGATATTATTGTCTTTATCTTTTTATGCATGGTTCAATCAAGCGCATGGGCTTAGTAAGTGGAATGCAAGATCCCTTATGGGGAGGGGTTAAAACCCTTTACCACGATGCTTTGCCGCGCCGGTTGATGTTGTTGGACAAAATGACCCATAGCGTCACTATTTGCACAGATCATTGTGTTGTTGTAGCAAATTAACTATGTGACAAGGAAATTGCACTCTCATCATTTGTGATTAGATCACCATAAATATATATATAAATGAAGAGAGGTCCCTATGATTAGTTCCTGGACTGAGAATGATATGAGACAGTATCAGTCCCCGATGATTAATCATTAAATATCCCTAGCCGTAGTATTATCGAGACTGGACATCGATAATGCGGAATAGGCTAGTATTGCACTTGTGTGCGTTGTGAGGGCACAACGGCATAGTTCTCATATATATAAGTATTGGATACTTATGCAAGTGCGATAGGAGGTCGTGTTTCACCGATGGTACGGGAAACAGCTTCGCTCTGGATAGACCCCTCGGAATCCCATTGGTATTATGACTATGTGTCTATGGGAGGCCAAAATCAAGGTAGGTGTGTATAGTCTTAACCTGAGACTTACATCGCTAATACTTATGATAATCGATAAACTTTGGTCTTGGTGGTACAGGCTTTAACCGGTTCTGCGTACACCACTTCTGGGTTTATCAGAGAGTCGTAGTGTATTGGGTGTGATGTCGAGACGGAAGTGTCACTTCAGTCGTTATGGAGATGATGTCACGCTGGATACGGTACTAGTGCTCTTGAGTGTTGCGCAACCAATCGGGATATTGTGATCAGGTCATAACTATCCGATTATAGAGACTATGTTACCAGACATCCGATATGTGCTTCGGACGGGGCAGACACTTATCCAGCCCCAGCCCTAGCACGTGACTATCTGATACTGGGCCGATATACACAATACAATCATATACTACGCTTGATAACAGATCTTTGATATTCTTAATTGGATATGTCCGGAGAATTGGGAAGACTTGGTGCTTTGCTAGGAGTCGACCTTGTCTCGTAAATCGGTAGAACGTAGTACTTGGTACGTACGTGATTCGGATACTCCGACGACCGTATTTACTGCCAACTTATCCGGGGATCTCATGGGTCGCTTCCCGATAATCCACCGATGACGCACAACTCGCACTCTTGAATAATCTAGGATTATATAGAAGAGAGAGAAAATTAATCTAGGATTAATTACGGAGATATTTTATCTAGGATAAAATATCGTCTAGAGAGAGATAACGATTAATTAGGAATTAATCGGTAAATTAATATATTCGATATATTAAATGAAATTAGATTTCGACGCAGAATTAAAATTAGATTTTAATTCGGGCGAACGAATTAATTTAGAATTAATTCGTTAGCGACGTGAATAATGAATTCGCTAGGCGTAATCATTTAATTACGACGCGACGGAAAAATCGTTAATTTGGAATTAACGAACCCGAGCCCGGGTGTGATTGCGAGCGCATTCGTATTTCGAATTCGAGTGCGGCGATGCAAGTCGCATCAAGCGTCAAATCAATCGGTCGCATCAAGCGTCAAATCACTTGTCACTTTGAGTGATGTGACTTGACATCATGACACTTTAATAAAGGTGATATGAATAATGATGGATTTGACATAAAGTAAAAAAGCATTTTGGAGGGAAAAACTTTTTGGTTTTGGCTCCAATATTCATTTGATTTTATTTGATAAAGTTAAATGAAAATTGATTATTTTATTCTTGGAAAATATATAATCAATTTTTGCTTTACATTTTATTAAGTCAACATTTTCATCTCTCTCATTCTTTCTCTTCTCTCACGCATAAAACAAAGTGTGGACTGTTTTTGAAGCCAAAAAAAACCGTGAGCATGAGGGAAGCCAAGAGTGGTTTTTCATGGTGAGAAATCAAGTGCTAGCACACTTACGAGTCTTGCGAAGGTGGTAGGGAGGTTCGACCATGAGCCGGGATCAGTCCGACGATGCAAGGAGCTCCATTTCGCAGCTCAAAAACAGAAGATAGTGGGCAGTGGACTGCTGCAGTTCACGCATGTAGCAGTGAGCATTTTGGGCTTCATTCGTCTTCAAATCGACTCAACCAACTGATGTAAGTATTCCGCTATCTTCGTTGGTGTATTCACACATTGATTTCATGTCTTGTTTGATCTTGGGACCTAGATTTAAACCTTCAGATGTGTGTTCGGATTGGATGTAAGATGTGTTCAATCGGGCATACTTGGTTTTGATATGATTGACTCTATTTTTGTATGTATGATGCGATCGAGCGCATGGGCTTAGTGAGTTAGTCCAAAGGTCCTCTATTTGAGAGACGAATAGCCTAAAAGGCCACCTTTGTGACACTACTTCGCCGCGCTGGACGAAGTGTGTTTGGGTTGAATGAACGTTCAATTGGGCATACGAAGTCCTACACTTTTATTGTCTTTATTTCATGTGTTGTGATGTGACGCGCATGGGCTTAGTATGTTGGTCTAAAGGTCCTCTCTTTGAGAGACCAAGAGCCCCAAAAGGCCACCTTTACGGCAGTACTTCGCCGCGCCCCCTTTATTTTGTTGTTTATGTATTGCGTCCCATTTCACGCATCAGGTCTGTTCCCGTTCGAACGCGTTTACGAACGCAACTCGAACACGCATGCATTTTGCCTTATCATGCATCAGGTCTCATTTCCGTTCGAACGCGTTCACGAACGCCATACGAACGTGAGCATTCTGTTTCATTTCCGTTTGAACGCGTTAACAAACGCCATACGAACGTGAGCATTCTGTTTCATTTCCGTTCGAACGCGTTATCAAACGCCATACGAACGCGAACCTTCTGTTTACCGTTCGAACGCATTTACAAACGCTACACGAACGCGAACACACTGAACTGAGACATATTCATCACATGCCATGTATAATTGTTTCTTAGGTGATTTTTTTATGGAACCACACATAGTCATTCTTATCTTTGTGCACATAATAATGAAAAGCATGTTTATTCCATTAGTTGCGTCATTTGCCTTAGTCTTGATTTAACGCATTACGATTCATATACCTATGCCATGATGACTTTGGAGTATTATTTCTTGTGATATATCGGATGTTAACCCAGACATAAATTCCGAAGCCGATTCCGAATGGACGGTAATACGGTCTGTACTTGGGATACAATTCCACGTATCACTTGGAAAAGTGCTCACATGTATGCTTGTGCGGTTATTATGTATGCTTGTGTTTTTCATGAATATGATATGCTGAATGAAGTTGTATGTTCGTTGTTACTTTGAGGTATTTTCAGGCATGCGTTCTTAGATGTGAGATATATGTGAAATGTATGTATAAGTTTTATTTTGTACCTGTGAATTTAGAAGCATGATACTCTTGGAAATAAGTGCTACTTAAGCCTGATTAAATTATTACATAAATCCTGTCATTACAAGTGGCATAAGTAAGGGACCATTCCGAACCCAACGGTTTGATGTCTTCCCTTGCGAGGGGTGAGTGCGGCTTTAAATCTCATTTTCCCGGTTCACACCGGGTGGTGACTCCATTATTCTCCGGTTTAGTCCCCCGTGGCTACTCCGTACTCCCGAACGGGCCGCGGGCCCGGGACAGCATGCGTTGCCCAGATTTCTGTGTTCCCACAGAGAGTGTTTTCTTTTTTTAGTGAAACCGTGAGAGAGAGAGTGAATGAGTGAATAAAATTTGATTTCAAAAATCAAATGAAAGATATACCAAACATTTGGTAAAAGTTTTTCAATCATTACACAGAAAATGTGTTTTACAAGTCATCATCATTCTCACCAAAACCCATCACCAAAAGTAACTAAAGTTACAAGTGATGTGACAAGTGATGTGACATGTAGGCCCTACTTGATTCAAAATCAGAGTGGGCTCGCGTCACATCTCGGGCTTGGGTTCGCTCATTCCGAATTAATGAATTTTTCGTTGCGACGTAATTAAATCAAATTTAATTAAATAATTATGCCTAACAAAATTATTATTCACGTCGCTCGCGAATTAATTCTAAATCAATTCGTTAGCCCGAATTAAAATCCAATTTTAATTCCGCGTCGAAATCTAATTTCATTTAATATATCAAATATATTATTTTATCGATTAATTCCAAATTAATCATTCTATCTCTTTAAATAGTATTTTATCCTAGATAAAATCTCTCCGTAATTAATCCCAGATTAATTATGCTGGAATCATATGTCATCGGTGAATCTTCAGGAAGCGACCAAAAAGATCCCTGGATATGTTGGAAGTAAATCCGGTCGTCGGACTATCCGAACACGTACATACCTCGTACTACGTTTTTACCGATTTACGAGACATGGTTGGCTTCTAGCAAAACACCGTGCCTACCCAATTCTCCAGAAATATTCTTACTGGAATAAATAATATTTGTCAGGCGTAGTATACGTAGTAGTGCGTATTACGATCCAGTATCTGATGTCACATGCAAGGCTTGGGGCTGGAATAGTGTCTGCCCCGTACGAAGCATATATCGGATTACGAGCAACTAGTCTCTTTAATCGGATAATCATGACCATGTCATATTATCCCAACGGTTGCAACCATTTAGAGTACCAGTTCTGTATCCCTGCGTGATCATCATCTCCATATGACTGAAGTGATACTTATATCTTGACATCACACCCAATACACTACGATTCTCAATAAACCCAGAAGAGGCGTAAACAGAACCTGTTAAAGTCCTGGACGACAAAAACCAAAGCGTATTGATTATCACAAGTACTAGCGATGCAAGTCTCAGGTTAAGACCAAATACACCTACCCTGATGCGGATTCCCATAGACACATAGTCATACTACCAATAGGATTCCGCGGGGTCTATCCAAAGCGAAGCTGTTTCCATACCATCGGTAAACACAACCTCCTATCACACTTGCATAAGTATCCAATACTTAAATATATGAGAACTATGATGTTACGCGTCCATAACACGCACAAGTGCAATACTAGTCTATTCCGCATTATCGATGTCCAGTCTCGATAATACTACGACTAGGGATATTTAATGATTAAACCGTTATGGATTGATATTGTCTCATATCTTATAATCTGGAACTAATCATAAGGACTTTTATCATTTACATATTTAAGTAATCAAATTACAAAATGATAAAATGCAATTCCCATTGCTATATAATTAATTTGTACAAAAACCACAATGTCTTTTACAAATAGTGACGTTATGGGTCATAATTGTCTAACAATCTCCCACTTGGCCTATTGCCAGTCACTCAAGCATCTAATACCTGAACTATGTACATGTCGCTCAAACTTTTACCGAGGAATAGATTTCGTTAGTGGATCTGCAATGTTGTCCTCTGATGCGACCTTCTCGATCTTCACATCGCCATGATGTATGATCTCACGAATCAGATGGAAACGTCAAAGAACATGCTTGGATCGTTGATGACACTACGGTTTCTTTGCCTGCGCTATAGCCCCGTTATTGTCACAATACAATGGAACGAGCTCAGCTGCTAACGGAACTACTCCTAATCCAATTAGGAATTTACGGATCCAAACTGGCTCTTTTGCTACTTCAGCTGCAGCAATATACTCTGCTTCTTTTGTTGAATCGGCAATAGTCTCTTACTTGGAAGATTTCAAGCTTACTGTTCCGTTATTCAAATAAAATATAAACCCGGATTGCGACTTGCAGTCGTCTTTATCGGTCTGGAAACTTGCGTCGGTATACCCAGTTACCTCAAGTTCTCCATCTCCATAGATTAAGAAAGCATCCTTAGTTCGTCTAAGATACTTAAGGATATTCTTAACCGCCATCCAGTGACCATCACCTAGATCGGCCTGATAGCGACTACACATGCTCAAAGCATACGAGACATCAGGTCACGTACATATCATGGCATACATAATTTATCCGACTGCCGAGTCGAACGGTATCCGACACACGTTGTCTCTCTCATCTTGAGTTTTAGGACACGTGTCCTTAGATAGAGTGACGCCATGTAACACTAGCAACAGTCCCCTCTTGGACTGATCCATGTTGAATCTCTTCAACACTTTGTCAATGTACGTGCTCTGGGAGAGTCCAAGAAGCTTTCTAGATCTATCCCGGTAGATCTTTATTCCTAGAATAAAGGCTGCTTCTCCCAGATCCTTCATGGAGAATTTTAATGAAAGCCAAGTTTTCACCGATATTAACATGGGAATGTCATTGCCAATAAGCAATACATCATCAACATAAAGGACAATGAATGTCAGTGCGCTCCCACTAACCTTCTTATATACACAAGGATAATCCTCGTTTTGAACGAAATCATATTCTTTTATGATCTCATCAAAACGTTGGTTCCAAGAACGCGATGCTTACTTCAATCCATAAATGGATCGATTTAACTTAAAAACCTTGTTTGCAAGTCTTGGTACGACAAAACCATCAGGTTGTTGCATATAAACATCCTCCAAAAGGTTTCCGTTAAGGAAAACGGTTTTGACGTCTATATGCCATATCTCATAATCGAAATATGCAGCAATAGCAAGCATTATCCGAATGGATTTAATCATGGCAACGGGTGAAAAAGTTTCATCGTAATCGACACCATGCCGTTGACGATACCCTTTCACTACAAGCCTAGCTTTGTATGTTTGTATGTTTCCATCCATGTCGGTCATCCTCTTAAAGACCTATTTGCAACCAATAAGCTTTACGCCTTCTGATGCATCAACCAGTGTCCAAACTTGGTTGGTGTACATGGAATCTATTTCGGAATTCATGGCATCTTGCCATAAACCGGAGTCGATACCTTGTATCGCTTCCTCATACGTAGCCGGGTTATCTTCCTCAATATGATTAATATCCACATGAGGTGAGATCAGAAACCCATACCTCTCAGGTTGTTTTCTGACTCTCTCCGACCTACGTGATCCTTGTGTATTCGAAGATTGTGGTGATATCTCATCTCTGATGGACTGTTCATGTTCCGTTAATGATTCTATGCCAGGAACATTATCATTCCGATTTTCATCGAGTTCTACTTTCCTCCCACTTATCACTGGATTTAGGAATTCCTTCTCAAGGAAAACCGCATGTAGAGCAACAAATATTTTGTTCTAGTGTGGGTGATAGAAGTAATATCCTTTGGTTTCCCTAGGATATCCTACAAATAGGCATTTATCCGATTTAGGTTCAAGTTTGGTGCCTTCCAAACGTTTGACGTATGCCCAGCAACCCCAAATCTTCAGGAATGAGAAACCTGATTTCTTTCTTGTCCATATTTCATACGGAGTCTGTTGAACAGACTTTGACGGAACCTTATTCAAAATAAGTATTGCACTGTTCAATGCATATCCCCATAAGGAAATAGGTAGCTCTGTGCGACTCATCGTAGACCTTACCATGTCTAACAAAGTTCGGTTTCTCCGTTCGGACACACCGTTTAATTGCGGTGTTCCGGGAGGAGTCCACTTTGAAAGAATACCATATTCTTTCAAGTAATCAAGAAACTCATTGCTCAAGTATTCACCACCACGGTCCGACCGTAATGTCTTAATACTTTTGCCGATCTATTTTTCTACTTCGTGTCGAAACTCTTTGAATTTCTCAAAGGTTTCCGACTTGTGTCTCATAAGATACACATAACCATAATGCGATGCATCATCCGTAAAGGTTATGAAGTATTCATATCCACCTCTAGCCTGGCTAGACATGGGCCCACAAACGTCACTATGAACAAGGGCTAACAGTTCGGTGGCACGTGCACCTTTACCGCTAAAAGGTGATTTAGGCATCTTCCGTAATAAACAAGATTCGCAGACGTCATATGAATTTGGATCAAATCCGTCCAAGTACCCACTCTTCGAAAGTGTGGAAATACGTGTCTTGTTTATGTGTCCCAGATGACAATGCCACATGTAAGTTTCATCTTTGTTACTTACTTTAAGCCTTTTGTTTGTTACATTATATGTTTGAGATTGATTCATATTCAAAATATAAAGAGCATTATTTACATCAGCAGTGCAAATTTCCATATCATTTTTATACATAAAACACCCAGTGTTTCTAAATACAAAAGTGTACCCACATTAGGCTAACATAGATACAGAAATAATATTCCTAGTCAAACTAGGTACATAATAACAGTCTGTAAGTTTAAGTCGAGGGTAGTTCCAAAACATAAGTGCCAACGGCCAAAACGGCGACTCGTGTCCCATTTCCAACGCGGAGGTCAATCTCTCCTGAGGTCAGTCTCCTGCTAATCTGCAGATCCTGCACATCAGTACATATATATGTTCGACAACCAGAATCAAAAATCCATTTTTTAAAACTAGTAGTAGACATGTTTATTTCTATAACAAACATACCTGAAGCCGGTGCCTTGCCCGCTTTGATTTCCTTCATGTGTGCCTTGTAGTCGCGGCAGTCACGCTTCCAGTGACCCTGCTTGCCACACTGCAGACAAACATCTTGGGATTTGTCCTTAGGTTTCCCAGAACCCTTTGACGATTTGGCCTTGCCCTTCTTCTTATGCTTCTTCTTCTTAACACCTCCAGTCGTCTTAAGCCAAGCCCTTGGAGACTGAGATGTTGAAGCAAAGTACGCCTCGCGCTTCTTGCCCTTAATGAGCTCTTTTTCTGCTTCACGCTGAGTGGACATCAACTCTCAAAGAGTTTGGTCTTGGTTCAACATGTTGTAGTTCATGATGAACCCACTCCAAGTGTCGGGGAGAGACTGTAGGATCAAATCTACTGTAGTCTCAGCCTCGAAGACTATGCCCATCTGTCCGAGCTGCTCAATGTCAACAATCATCTGTGACACATGGTGCTCAACAGACGTACCCTCTAACATACGAGCGCGGAAGAGCTTCTTCTGCAACTCATATCTTTGCGATCTAAGGTTAGATTGGTGAAGATCATGCAACTTCGCCATCATCTCATAGGGATCCAATTCCTTGTTTTAACGACGGAATTGCGGAGTCATAGCGGCAAACATTACCGATTGAGCAGTCACATTGTCATCGCTATGAATCTTCCAAAGCTCTAGCTCAAGCAACTGATCAGGTCGGGGCTTAGGCCCAAGAGGTCGCTCTAAAGTGTAGAGTAACTTCTCGGATCCCAGAACAATTCCGAGATTCATATGCGGATGGATATCTTACAGATTGTTCCTAGAATAAATCACTCTATTTCCTCTCCCCGGCTAGCACTATTCTAACTTCTACCCAATTACATAATACAATGAAAGAAACCTCATTAACATTGAGGGGAATTAGGTGAGAATAGAATTACAAAGAATCAAGAGAGATAAGGCTGGACACGCAGGTCAAATTTAATAAATTCAAAATTTACAACAATTTCCAAAATTGCCCTTTCCCTTTTTCTAATATCCATCCGATATACATTATTGATTCAACACATCCATGTATTCACACAAAGCATGTTATTCAATCAATATAATCCAGTTAATTAATCTTGAATAAAGTGATCATCCAATGTTCAAACAACGATTTGATTTTGCGCGAGTCCAACTCGTATAAGAATAAGTACTCAAAGTACGAATTCTTGAATTATATCGAACTACAATTTAAATCTAATTTAATTCGTATTCAATACTAATTCTATATATTTAATTCCAAATTAAATAACTACACTTTTTAATGTGCCTTTACTACTTAGATTCCAAATCTAATCTAAATGGGTCTCAAAGCCAAATTAACATCCAATGTCATTTAATTAAAGTCCAATGGGCTTTCAATTAATTTCTTAAGGCATGGACTTTGGTCAATATGGGTCAAACCCAAATACCAAAGCCCAATTAAGGAATCACCCTATTTGCCAAGAAACCAATTTAGGCCCATAAGGCCCAATTAAACATTAAAAGGTCCAATTGTTATATTTGGACTTAATGGAATGATTTAGGCCCAATTTTGATCCAATCCAATTGACCTAAACCAACTTGGCCCAACCAAGCCCATTAGGCCCAAATACAACATTTTAAGCCCAATTCTAAATAAAGCCCAACTAATTAAATTTTAAAATTCCAAATTTCATAATTTAATTAATTAAAGTGTATAGCATTAATTAATTATATAAATTAACATTTCCAAAAATCAATTTAATCAATTAATCATGCTTTAATTTGTTCAACACATGTCCAACATTATTGAAACAAAAAAATCATCTATTTTTATGCTTTGAAGCTCACGACATTTTGAGGGTTTTTATATTCGATTCTGATTTCAATCTGATTGAATCTTAAATCAATATAACCATGTCTTTCAACTCATCCAATGATCAAAAAACAAAAAATACCATGAAATTAGGGTTTATCATACATTCGGCCAACATGCAAAAAATTGGGGAAAATTATTCCAATTCAATTTTCTTCAAATTGATCACATATAACTCCAAGTTATCCATATACAAGCATGCTCAAACAAACAAATTGGTTAAATCATGCTCAAATCAAATTTACCCAAATTTTAGTATATAAACCCTAAGTTCAAGTTCATGCTTATTCAAGGCTCTTGATACCATTGTTGGTTTCTAAGACAATCCAAGATCATAATAAGCAATGAAATAAAGTGAATACATAAAGAAGTATGGCGGAATCATACTTACAAAGAACGGATTTTGGAAGTGTTGATATCAAAAATTTCTTCTCCAAGTTTTCGGCCAAGCTCAACTTTTAGGGATGAGATCAAAGCTCCAAGCTTTTGAGTTTATTCCAAGATTTTGGGAAGGTTTCCCTATCACCTTGGATGATTCCTTGATGTGTTAGAAACTTTGAAAATTTGCAACAAATTTTCTTCTTGTTCTTTGCAACTCTCGGCAATGAGAGAAAAATGAGGGAGAGTGTTTTCTTTTTTTAGTGAAACCGTGAGAGAGAGAGTGAATAAGTGAATAAAATTTGATTTCAAAAATAAAATGAAAGATATACCGAACATTTGGTAAAAGTCTTTCAATCAATACACACAAAATGTGTTTTACAAGTCATTGTCATTCTCACCAAAACCCATCACCAAAAGTAACTAAAGTGAAAAGTGATGTGACATGTGGGCCCCACTTGATTCAAAATCCGAGTAGGCCCGCGACACATCCTGGGCTCGGGTTCGCTAATTCCGAATTAACGAATTTTTCGTTGCGACGTAATTAAATCAAATTTAATTAAATAATTATGTCTAGCAAAATTATTATTCACATCGCTCGCGAATTAATTCTAAATCAATTCGTTAGCCCGAATTAAAATCCAATTTTAATTCCGCGTCGAAATCTAATTTCGTTTAATATATCAAATATATTATTTTATCGATTAATTCCAAATTAATCGTTCTCTCTCATTAAATAGTATTTTATCCTAGATAAAATCTCTCCGTAATTAATCCCAGATTAATTATGCTCGATTAATACGTCATCGGTGAATCTTCTGGAAGCGACACAAGAGATCCCTGGATATGTTGGCAGTAAATCCGGACGTCAGACTATCTGAACACGTACGTGCCTCGTACTACGTTTTTACCTATTTACGAGACATGGTTGGCTTCTAGCAAAGCACCGTGCCTACCCAATTCTCCAGAAATTTTCTTAATGGAATATATAATCTTTGTCAAGCGTAGTATACGTAGTATTGCGTATTCCGATCCAGTATTTGATGTCACATGCAAGGCCTGGGGCCGGAATAGTGTCTGCCCCGTATGAAGCATATATCAGATTACGAGCAACTAGTCTCTTTAATCAGATAATCATGGCCATGTCATATTATCCCGATGGTTGCAACCATTTAGAGTACCAGTTATGTATCCATGCGTGATCATCATCTCCATATGACTGAAGTGATACTTTCATCTTGACATCACACCCAATACACTACGATCCTCAATAAACCTAGAAGAGGCGTACACAGAACATGTTAAAGTCCTGGACGACCAAAACCAAAGCGTATTGATTGTCGCAAGTATTAACGATGCAAGTCTCAGGTTAAGACCAAATACACCTACCTTGATGCGGATTCCCATAGACACATAGTCATACTACCAATGGGATTCTGCGAGGTCTATCCAGAGCGAAGCTGTTTCCATACCATCGGTAAACACAACCTCCTATCACACTTGCATAAGTATCCAATACTTAAATATATGAGAACTATGATGTTACGCTTCCATAACACACACAAGTGCAATACTAGTTTATTCCGCATTATCGATGTCCAGTCTCGATAATACTACGACTAGGGATATTTAATGATTAAACCGTTATAGATTGATATTGTCTCATATCTTATAATCCGGAACTAATCATAAGGACGTTTATCATTTATATATTTAAGTAATCAAATTACAAAATGATAAAATACAATTTCCATTGCTACATAATTAATTTGTACAAAAACCACAATAATTTTTACAAATAGTGACGCTATGGGTCATAATTGTCTAACATATCCCTTGTGGTATATCAGATGGAAACCCAGATGTAAATTCTGTAGCCAAATCTGAATGGACAATAGTGCGGTCTGTCATTTGGATACAACTCCACGTGCCACTCGAGAAATACTCATATATGCCTGTTTATATCATTATTCGTGCTATTTTCGTAACAGCGTTCGTATGCGTTTTCAAACGCAACTCAAACCCAAGCCTTCTACCTCAGAACGTTCGAACGCATCCTAAACGCAACACAAACGTAAAATCTCTGGAACACTCCGTTCGAACGCATTATCGAACACTACACGAATGTGAACTCTCTGGAACACTTCGTTCGAATGCGTTTACAAATGCTACATGAACGTACACACAATGGACGACTTCTTTCTTTATATTTTATGCATTTTTACCTCTTTAGTTATTTATTTTGCATTGTGCGTGTGTGAGTAATTATTTACATTTATTATTGACGTTTTTTCCTACTTTTGATTGTTTATTATAGTTTTCATTATTGTATTTCTTAATTTTGGAACTACGTTATTGTGATTATTTATTTATTTGGGTATGTTATTGTATTTTTATTCGCTTTTATGCCTGAATTGCATTAAGACTTGGCTATACCATTGTGTGAAACCTTCCATTATACAGGCATAAGTAAGAGACCATTCCAAACCCAACGGTTTGAAGTATTCCCTTGCGATGGGTAAGTGTGGGCTCAAATCTTTCCCAGTTCACGCTCGGTGGCGACTCCTTTATTCTCTAATTTAGTCCCCGGTGAGCTACTTCGTACTCTTTATGGGCTGCGAGCCCAATAGTGTCGTGGTCGCCGAGTATCATAGGCATAGCGGTAAACCCCACTTCACTCCTACACATGGTTCATTGAGAAACCATTGGAATCCAATATTCCAATATACGACATGTACCAGTCTCAACGGGTTTACTTTAATGACCAATTAGTGTAAGCCTTGACCAGGAATTGTCTAAGAATGACATTGTCATGATACAACTCAATGTCAGTTGCGACGCTTTTACAACAATATCTTAACTAATCATTCTAAGGTCTGTTACATCTTTACCATATGCTTATATAATAGAAACTATTTATTTTATTCATAATAAAAAGTTACATTAGTATTTACAAGGAAATACATAATAAAATTGGTGCTCAAATGACCAACCCTAACAAAATCTCTCACTTGCTCTAGTGCTAATATCGATTGTATCTAATACCCATCGACTCCACATGTTTACCGCCCCTTTTACTTAATATTTTCATTAGTTTCTCGGGTTTGATGAACGTTTTGATGTGTTTTAGTTTATTTTGCAGATAAAATATTATTGGGACACAATGAAATCATTCAGGATGAAATGTGGGTCAAATAAGGGCAAAAATTGGACTTGACATATTAATTTTGGAGATTGGAAACTTGAAAGGGCGTTTTAACGAAGGGTAGTTTTGGAAATTCCAGTTTTGCTCATCTGTCGTATTTTGGGCATACCGTTTTACTCCAATATCGGATTGAGCTGATTCAAGTTCCAGATTAAAGAAGACTCAAAGTTCTACAACTTTGAAAGATAAAATAATTTTGAATTCTGAATATTTCATACCCGAAATTGATGAACTATCCAGAAGTGTGTTGTGTGTAATTATTAAAGTCATTTTCAAAGCAAAAAATAAATTAATAAATAAATAAATAATAAAAATTATCAAATCCCCACCAAACATGATAAACAATTAGTGGTGCAATTAATAATGGATTTGGTGCAATTTTATTCACTTGTTTTTAAATTTAAAATCATCACCATTTCAAATCAATCAATCAACCAGTTAGATACTAGTAATCATTTGACCTCATAAAATTAGTAGATTAGGTATTAAGTCCTCGTGGGATAGATATTTTATATACTACTTGAATGATACGTGCGCTTGCGTTATACGCGTGTGTGTAAGAACCGATCACCTTGGTAAGTGGGTCTGCTACATTATATTCATGCGGTACCTTGCACACGACAATGGCCCCTCACGATAGAATATCTCGAATGATGTGGTATTTTCGTTCCATATGCTTCGACTTCTTATGCGCCCTTGGTTCTTTTGCCTATGTAATGGCTCCAGTATTATCACAGTATAAAGGAATCGAATTCTCGATACTTGGGATTACTCTCAAATATGTGATAAAGTTCCTAACCCAAAAAACTACCTTTACAGCTTCAGAAATTGCAATATATTCCACCTTTGTGTTGGAATCAGCTGTCGACCCCTGTTTGGAACTCTTCCAACAAACTACAACTCCGTTAAGAGTAAACACAAATCCTGATGTAGACTTTCTATCATCAGGATCCGATTGGAAATCGAAATATGTATACCCATTAACTTACAGTTCGTTTCGTTAATAAATTATAAACTTATCCTTAGTACCTTTAAGATACTTGAGGATATGTTTAATGGCCATCCAATGGTCATTCCCTGGATTGGACTGATACATGCTGGTCACACTAACTGCGAAGATGATATCAGGCCTAGTTCATAACATGGCATACATGATTCTGCCAAAACACGAAGCATAAGGCTGATTAGACATTCTAATATTCTCATCTTCTGTTTAAGGACACATCTTCTTTGAAAGATGTAAGCCATGTCTAAACAGTATGTTTGTTGTCTTACAGTTACCAAAATTATACTGTTCTAAGACCTTATCTAAGTACGTTGATTGAGATAACCCAATAAGCTTCATTTCTCTATCTCTATAGCGTTTTATGCCAAAGACATAAGAAGCTTCACTCAAGTCCTTCATGGAGAAATTCTTTCAGAGGTAAGCTTTGACACCTTGCATCATCCCCATATCATTCCCAATGATAAGGATGTCGTCAACATAGAGAATTAAAAATACCACTATACTCCCACTGGCCTTCTCATACACAGGATTCTTCCGAATTCTTGAGAAAACCAGACAATTTGATTATCTCATCGAATCAAAGATTCCAACTTTGTGAATGTAATTTAAGTCCATAAATAGACTTCTTCAACTTTCATACCATGCCCGAGTTCTTGCTGGATGCAAAACCCTCCGGCTGTTCCATATAGATTTCTTCATCTAGAAATTCATTTAGAAAAGCTGTTTTGACATCCACTTGCCAAATCTCGTAATCATGATAAGCAGCAATTGACAATAAAATCCTTATAAACCTTAGCATTGCAACTGGCGAAATAGTTTCATCGTAGTCGACACCAAGTCGCTGCGAGTAACCTTTAGCTATCAGTCAAGCCTTAAAGGTTTCAACCTTTCCATCAAGTCTTCTCTTCCTCTTGTAAATCCATTTCCAACCAATAGGAAAAATTCATTCAAGAAGCGGAACCAAGTTCCAAACTTTATTCTCATTAATTGAGTCTATCTCATATTTCATGGCGTCTTGCCACTTCACGGAGTCGATGTCCAACATCGATTCTCCATAGGTAAAAGGGTCAGTCTCTTCAACTAAGAGAACATCGAGACTTTTTTTCATATCAAATACAAGTATTCATGAGGTCTAAATACCTTTTATGACCTAGAAAATGTTGGACAATTGTGACACATAGCATCATTATTTGTAAAAGACATGGTGTTCTTTGTACAAATTAATTATGTGACAAAGGAAATTGCTATTTTATCATTTTGTAATTGGATTACTTTGATATATAAATGATAAAAGTCCATATGATTAGTACCGGATTAATAAGATATGAGATAATATTAATCCACGAAAGGGTTAATCATTAAATATCCCTAGTCGTAGTATTATCGATACTGGACATCGATAATGCGGAATAGGCTAGTATTACACTTGTGCGCGTAATGGAAGCTTAACGACATAGTTCACATATATTTAAGTATTGGATACTTATATAAGTGTGATAGGAGGTTCTGTTAGCCGTTGGACCGGGAACAGCTTCGCTCTAGATAGACCCCTCGGAATCCCATTGGTAATATGACTATGTGTCTATGGGAATCCGAATCAGAGTGGGTGTATTTTGTCTTAACATAAGACTTGCATCGCTTATACTTGTGACAATCAGTACACTTTGGTTTTGGTCGTCCTGGGCTTTAACAGGTTTTGTATACGCCTCTTCTGGGTATACTGAGAATCGTAGTGTATTGGGTGTGATGTCAAGATAAAAGTATCACTTCAGTAATATGGAGATGATGAACACGGAGGGATACAGAACTGCTACTCTTAAATGCTACATCTATTGGGATAGTATGACTAGTTCATGATTATCCAATTATAGAGACTAGTTGCTAGTGATCTGATATATACTACGTATACTACGCCTGATACATATTATAAATATTCCATGTTGAATATATTTCTGGAGAATTGGGTAGGCACGGTGCTTTGATAGAAGCTAGCCATGTCTTGTAAATCGGTAAGAACGTGGTACTTGGTATGCACGTGGAGGATAGTCTGACAACCGTATTCACTGCCAACATATCCAGGGATCTCTTGGGTCGCTTCCCAAAGATTCACCGATGACATTTGACTCGAACAGAATTAATCTGAGATTAATTAAGAGAGAGAAAATTAATCTGGGATTAATTACGATAAGAATTAATCAGGGATTAATTATGAAAGAAAGAATTAATCTGGGACTAATTGCGATAAGAATTTATTTGGGATTAAATTCATTTAGAAGAGAGAACGCGATTAATTTGGAATTAATCGGGAAATTAAATTTAATAGTTAAATTGGATTTTACTATTCAATTTATTTCTTTGGGCTAAATAATATATCGAATATATTAATTGAAATTGGATTTTAATACGGAATTAAAATTGGATTTTAATTCAAGCGAATGAATTAATTTGGAATTAATTCGTAAGCGACTTCCGTAATAATTTTACTGGGTATTATTATTTAATTAAATTAGATTTAATTATGCAGCGACAGAAAATTCGTTTAGTCGGATTAAAAGAACCGGGCCCAGAGTGTGTTGTGTAAGCCAACTTGAATTTCGAATTCAAAGTTGGGTGGGACCCATAACTCACATAACTTGTCAAATTTGTGATTGAAGTAGTTGGCCACTTTAAATGGCATCTTTTGCCAACACACACACACAACTTAAGTCAACACACTTTTGGAAGTGTGAACTATTCATCTTCTCTCTTTCTTCCTCACTTTGGGCGTGACCTTTCTCTCTCAAAAGGAAAATTTTGTTTCAAAATTTTCAACTTGCTAGCATGTAAGGAGTCAAACAAGGTGCTAGAGAAACTCACCCTTGAGTTTGGAATTCAAATCAAAGGTTTGGAGGTTCCAACAAAGAAGGAATTTTGAAATCCTAAATCCGATCAATGTGAGTATTTTCGCTACTTTCACTTGATGTATTCACACTAGAATCATGTTTAGGAGACCTTGGGAGTCTTATAGACACTAACACAAAGTGTGTGTTGAAGGTTCTTCATCTTCTTGAACTTCAAGTTCCTCCGTTAGTTCATTGCAGTTAGGTTGTACTTCATCAAGTTCAACCTCTCTATGATCACCACATTCAAACAAAAAATCTATTTCTATAAATTTTACGAAGAGAGCTACGAACACATTTCTATGATCGGTATCATAGAATAAATATCCTTTCATATTTGAAGGATATCTAAAAAACCTAAATTTATGCCCTCGAGGCAAAAGCTTATTCTGCTGAGCCATCGTGACGTATGCAGGACACCCCAAAATCTTTATATAACTAAGATTTGATTTTCTACCGGTCTATATCTCATACGGAGTCATAGGAAAAACTTTGGAAGGAATTTTATTCAGGAGATGGGTGGCAGTTAAACGAGCATAACCCCATAAGTAATAGGGTAAATTTGTATAACTCAACATCGATCGGACCATATCTAATAAAGTTTGATTTCTCATTTCTGACACTCCATTGTGATGCAGAGTGCCCGAATGAGTATATGGAGCGAGAATCATATTCTTCTTTAAATAATCAATGAGCTCTCTACTCATATATTCACCGCCTCGATCAGATCGAAGGCATTTAATATATTGACCTGTCTGTTTTTCAACTTTATTTCGGAATTCTTTGAACTTTTCAAAGGATTCTGATTTATGTTTCATCAGATAAACATAATCGTACCGTGACAGATCATCAGTAAAGGTGCAGAAGTATGAAAAACCATTGTGTGCAATCGGACTCATGGGACCACATACATCAGAATGTACGAGTTCCAATAAGTCAGTGGCTCGGTGTCCAACACCCGAAAATGAGGCTTTGGTCATTTTACCTCGAATACAAGATTCGTAAGTTGGATAAGGTTCAATGGTGAGATCATGTATCAAACCATTCTTAACCAACTAGGTTAGGGGTTTAACGCCTATATGACCCAACCTCATATGCTGATCGAAGTGATCACACATGTATAACGCAAGTGCACGTATCGTTCAAGTAGTATAAATGTATCAATCCCACAAAGACTAAATACCTTTGTTATCAATTTATGAGTTAAATGTTTACTAGTACCTAATAGATTGGATAGTGATTATAAACTTAAGACAAGTAAATAAAACAGAGCGAATGTAAATTAAGGGAAAATCAATATTAAGAAACTATCTAGGATTGTGAATTCTTCCAATATTTTTTACAGATGAAGTGGTTATCTTATGTTTGTGCAATATATTGGTTTATTAACCTAGAACACGAAATTATGTGAAAGCCTATGTCGATGGTCAGATGCAAATACCTAGTATAACCCAATCAATCATATGTTAATGTTAACCAAGTTACCTGCATTCATTAAGATTAAGTTCTAATTATGGCTACCCTCGCTCGATAAGTATATGTCAATACTGGAAGGAAATCTATTAAGGGGTATCTAATCCTTAAGGGAGATTGTGGGCTATTAAGTCTAAGGCTGAAATATAAAATCCCTTTGTCAAGTTTATTTTAAGTTTACCACATCAATCTTATTAATGGCCAGTTAACAAGAAGGATTACGCTTAAGACTTAATAAATAAACCATTATATAACCCAAGACACAAAATAACCCCTTATAAATTGGAGATATTGGAATTCATTACAACCCCAGACAACGGGTTTAGTTACCATATATAACTAAGGCTAGTAAAAGCTTAAATAAAGTAAATGACATAAAATAAATGTTGGAAATTAAAAAGGTAAATAAAGCAATAAAGAAAATGCTGGGGGTTAGAGGATCCACTTTTATTACTTCTATTTAGATATCTCCCCTATTAAAATATATTAATTTTCCGTGATAATTACCAACCGACCATATAGGCGGTATCCTGATTTAGTCAAATTCATCATTAATTCCAATCGACCATAAAGGAGATTTCCAATTTACTCAGGTTAAAATCTATTTAATTAAGTCCAACCGACTATAAAGGCGGTATCCCATTAAGTCAGGTTTTAAATAGTTTATACACAATATTTAAGGGAGATTAATCTAAATATTAGTAATAAAAGCTTAACCTTTCACCCCTGCAGATGGGAGTTACCTCCTCATGCTGAACAGTAAAGTAAATACTGAAAAGTAAAGAAAATAAAGTATTATTGAGTAAAATAAATAAAATTAAATACATCAAGCTGTAAATAAACAAACAAGATACAATCTTCTTAGTATTCTTAAGGAAATCCCCAGAAGAAGGTGTGAATCTGCAAATGAAATCGGCCTAAATTTATAGGCGTCAATGGGTCTCACGCGTCGCGACGCACAGAGTGCTGCACGTCGTGACGCACTAATGATTTGCACCACGTGGCACGCAACTTTCGGAGATGATGACACGTGTTTGGCACACGTTAGCAAGATTGCTGAGATTTTGACACGTGGAAGACCGATGAGCGGAAAATATATCACTATTTACCGCCCCTTTTACCTAATATTTTGTTTAGTTTCTCGGGTTTGATGAACTTTTTGATGTGTTTTAGTTTATTTTGAAGTAAAATAAAATTGGGACTCAACAGAATCATTTAGGACGAAATGTGGAACAAATAAGGACAAAAATGGGACTTGACATTTTGATTTTGGAGATTGGAAACTTAAAATGGCAAAGTACAATTTCGGAAATTCCAACTTTGCGCAATTATTGTATTTTGGCCAAAACTTTTTACTCCGATATTAGATTAAGGTGATTCAAGTTCCAGATTAAAGAAGACTCAAAGATTCTGAAGAACAAAATAATTTCGAATTCTTAAGATTTCAAGACCGAAATTGATGAAACATCCGGAAGTTTGTTATGTGTAATTATTAAAATCATTTTTAAAGCAAAAAAATAAATAAATAAATAATTGTCAATCTTCCACCAAACATGCTTGCATGTTTGGTGGAGGATTTGGTGCCATGTTTGGTTCCATGTTTGGTGCCATGTTTGATGCCATGTTTGGTGCCATGTTTGGTAGAGCAATTGGTGGAGAAATTTGTGGAAGCCTTTAGATTTTCCTATAAATACCAAGCCATTTCATTTGTAATTCTCATGCTTTCCATAGGTTTTTGTAAGGAATTTAAGGATTGCATCTTGTTTGTATTTATTTTCAATATTTTAATTATGCATTTTCATTTCAGTAATAGTAGTAGTTTATTTTATTTTATTTTCTTTTATGTTTAGTAGTTAAATTTTCGCTAGGAGAATGGTGAAGCTTTTATTATTTTAGTTTAGATTAATCTCCATTAATTATAATATGGAAATTATAATTTAATAATATGGACTAAAGGTTATATCGCCTTAATGGCTGGTTTTATTTATTTGATATAATGTGACACCGCCTATATGGCCGGTATTTATGTGACAGATGATTACCGCTTATATGGCTGGTTTATGGACAAATAATAACATTGCCTTTATGGTCAATTGGACTAAATTGAAAATTTGACTTAATTAGGATACCGCCTATATGGTCGGTTGGTAATATTACTGGTAATTTCTATATTATAATAATGGACATTTCTAAATTAGAAATTGTAAAGGTGGATTCCTTAACCCCCATCATTTTATTTTTATTATAGGGAAGTGATAAAAAAACAATATTCACATGCTTAATAATTGATTTAATTATATAATGGGTAATTCTTTAGTTGTTTATTGAATCTTAAGCTTAATGATTCTTGTTGCTTGATCACCAATAAGATTGATGTGGTAAACTTAAAATGAAATTGATGAAGGGATTTTAGGTTTCAGCCTTAGATTCAATAGCCAATGATCTTCATTGAGGATAAATAACCCTTTAATAGATTTCCTTAAAAGATAGACATATACCTGTCGGGCAGGGGTAGCCACTAGTGGAACTTGAACTTAATGAATTCAGGTAACTTGATTAACATAGACATATGATTAATTGGGTTATTTGGGTGTTTGCATCTGACTATCGACAAAGGCTTTTGCATATCTTTGTGTTCCAGGTTAGCAAATTGATTTATTACATATATATAAGATAATCAATTCATCATTAGAATAATATTGTGTGAAAACACAACCCTAGATATTTGTGTCTTTTGTTTTTTTTTCTGTTGTATTTTCTTTTGTGCATTTATTTATTTTATTTATTTGTCAAATCCACATTCAACTAACAAATCAAGCAATCATTCTCTTCTCCCTTAATTAGATACCCGTAAACAAATAATGTCAACAATTAATAACAACAGTAGGAATTAAGTCCTCGTGGGATCAATATTTTAATACTACTTGAACGATATGTGCACTTGCATTTTACGTGTGTGATCACGCTGGTCAAGTTTTTGGTGCCGTTGCCGGTGACTTATTTTTCTTGAGTTATTAATTTTGAAGCTATCTAATTTACTTGTATCTAATTTTCTTTTTATCTGTAATTTTTATTTCCTTCTTTTGTTTTTCAGGTGGTTGAAAATGGATCTTAGTTGGGTGATAAAGGAATTATGAGTTTTACGAGGAGAAGAAACACCCCAAATCAGGGAGCAACAGTCGGGTTTTCTGAGGCATGTTGTCCAGCCCAACAACTATCACTGGATGTCAGAACCATTCAACACAACATATGCTCAACCATATCAGAATGTAATAAGGAGATGTGAGATATGTTATGGTAACCACCAGAGCATTAATCATTACTACAATTCAAGGTGGCAGAATTATCAGAATTCTTCAAGGTGCGAAGAACTAGCATATTTTACTGAACCTTATTTTCCATCTTATCCACCATCCACTTATGATCTTCATCAAGAACCAGAACCATCACAGGAAGATCAATTGATTGACATGCTCAAAGATTGGATCAAGAAACAAGATTAAAAGTTTGATGCAATAGCTGAAATATTTCAGAGTGAAATAGAAGACCAAGAAGCAACCTTATAAAGAATAACAGATCAAGCTAGACAATTAACAGACAACCTGAATTACATATCTCACGGAGCAAATGACACTGATGAAGCCTTCGAGAACCCAGAGTTTCACAATGACACCTTAACAGAGGAAAAAGCTGAGCAGTATCAAGAACCAGAGGTATCAGTTTAGGAACCCAAACTAGTGAAGTCTCTGTTTGATTTTTATTATTCTGACTCTGATGAGGTTGAAGAAGCTGAGCTGTTTGTACCAACTGCACCAACAAGGGAGGATCAAAATATTCATCTTCAAAATGATGATCTTGGAGCTTCCATTGCACAAATGTTTGAAGAAGATCTACCTGATCCAGTCATAGAGGATAAAGACCTAAAATCAGATACATCTTTACATCATCAGGTTGATACTTATGGAGCATGCATTTCACAGATGACAGATGGAGAATTGAATACGGAAATCATAAAATACATATGTGAAGAAAATGTGGAGTAAGAAGTAGAGCAAATGGAGGAGCAAATGTCTGACCAAATTGAAGATCTCAGGCATTCAGGAGAAACATCACTATTTTGGGGGGTACTGTGTTGGAAAAATTAACCAAGCCCCAAGATCAACAAGAACAAGCAAAATATATAAATACATGAATGAATAAATTGAAGTATGGCGGAATCATACTCACAATACTTGAAAATGGATGCTAAGATGATGCGAAATTCCTCCCTTGTGCAGTGAAGCTCTCGGCCAAGAAGAAAAGAGGGACTCCAAGTCGAGTTTGATCCTTCCAAGCTCAAGGATTAGTTTCCCATATCACCTATGTATGATCCCTTGAAGGTGCTAGCCTTTGTTGTGATTTTGAATGCACAACTTCTTCAAATCTTGCCACAAAAATTGAAGAAATGGAGAGCCCAAAACTGCATGTAGTTTCGGCAATGTGAGAGAGAGAGGAGTCTCTTGATTTTTGTTACAAAAAAATCAATTTATATTTATGCCATAATATTTATTAAATTAATAATAAACTTATGACACAAATCATGCAATGGCTTAGAGTGTCAAACACTCAAACTCCATGCAAAACCATTGAGTGTATTGTACACTATCACCATGCAATGTATTAACAATTAAATAATGCATAAAATGACATGTGTCATGTGGGCCCCACACAACCCAAATGAAAGTGGGCCCACGCGCACTCACGCGTTCGGGTTCGATATTTCCGAAATACCGAACTTACGTCGCGACGTTAATTAAATCGAATTTAAATAAATAATTGCGCCTAGCGAAATTATTATTTACGTCGCTAACGAATTAATTCTAAATTAACTCGTTTGCCCGAATTAAAATCTAATTTTAATTTCGCGTCGAAATCGAATTTCGATTATTATATCGAATATAATATTTTTAAAAATTAATTCCAAATTAATCGTTCTCTCTCTTTGTATAGTACTTTATCCAAGATAAAGTCTCTCCGTAATTAATCCAAGATTAATCGAGTTTGAATCATACGTCATTGGTGAATCTTCGGGAAGCGACCCAAGAGATCTCTGGATATGTTGGCAGTAAATACGGCAGTCAGATTATCTGAATACGTACGTACCAAGTACTACGTTTTTACCGTTTTACAAGACAAGGTTAGCCTCTAGCAAAACGCCATGCCTACCCAATTCTCCAGAAATATTCTTATTGGAATATAAGATCTATAACAGGCGTAGTATACCGTAGTATAGTGTATATCGAACCAGTATCGGATGATCACATGTAAGGCCTGGGGCTGGAGATGTGTCTGCCCCGTACGATACACATATCGGACATCAAGCAACCAGTCTATTTGAATCGGATAATCCTGACCTAGTCATATTATCCCGATGGTTGCAACCATTATAGAGTACTAGTTCTGTATCCCTCGCGATCATCATCTCCATATGTCTGAAGTGATACTTCCATCTTGACATCACACCCAATACACTACGATTCTCGATAAACCCAGAAGAGGTGTACACAGAACCCGTTAAAGCCCTGGACCACCCAAACTAAAGTTTACCGATTGTCGTAAGTACTAGCGATGCAAGTCTCAGGTTAAGATCATATGCACCTACCCTGAAGCGGACTCCCATAGACACACAGACATACTACCAATGGGATTCCGCGGGGTCTATCCAGAGCGAAGCTGTTTTCCGTACCATCGGTAAAACACAACCTCCTACCGCACTTGCATAAGTATCCTATACTTAAATATATGAGAACTATGTCGTTGTGCCCTCACAAGATGCACAAGTGCAGTACTAGTCTATTCCGCATTATCGATGTCCAATCTCGATAATACTACAACTAGGGATATTTAATGATTAAACCTTTATGGATTGATACCGTCTCATATCATCACAATCCGGAACTAATCATAGGGACTCTTACCATTTATATCAAAGTAAATAAATTACAAAACGGTAAAAGGCAATTTCATTACTACATAGTTAATTTTGTACAATAATACAATATCATTTACAAAATAGTGACGCTATGGGTCATAACTGTCTAACAATCTCCCACTTGGCCTATAGCCAGTCACTCAAGCATCTAATACCTGAACTATGTATGTGTCGCTCAAACTTTTCCCGAGGAATTATTTTTGTCAGCGGATCTGCAATGTTGTCCTC